>JACEFZ010014835.1:390000-459461 GCA_014155875.1 Cepaea nemoralis
GCGGCCGGCTCACTTAACCCGTAAGCTACCAACACTTCGAGAACAGCTTCCAATTATCGCACGCTGCGTTACCCTACGTGGATAAACGGGATTACGGAGATAGTCGTTTAAACCTCGAGGCCAGGGAGACGGCTTCTTAAACTTAATCAAAATTTAACCACACGAGACCAGATTTAAGAAACAGGTCATACAGTGAGTACTTATTTCATGACAAAAGAAAACCATCAAATGCTGGGGAGCCTTAAAGGCCACTGGGATATCATGAGAAATAAATTAACAGTACTTGGTCGGCCCTCATTAAAACAGAAAAGAGATCGGAGGATACACTAGGATATAAACAGTGAAAGCTATAGTGTAACCACGCCAGGATTCGAACCTGTATCCTCCACATGACGACAGGAACTAACTGTAGGTTAACAAATTGTTATATGACCTGTGCTTAATTAAATTTCTAATCTGTGGCGTGGGATTACAAATGCAATTAGAAACACAGCTGCTGGTATTGCCAGAAAAATATCAAGCCAGCTAGAGAGGCAAGGTGTTTTCCCACCTACACTGGGAGGGTACCGTCCAAACAGAGAAACCTGGACCAATGCAGCAGTTGTTGCCCATGGTGTCTATGAAGGTTTCCACTCAGGCGTTGAAACCTATAGAAGTAAACAAAGATCTACATCTTTGCTTTATTGACTACACAAAAGCTTTCGATAAAGTGAGACATGTCGACATGATAAGGATGCTTGAAGATTTACAAATTGATGGAAACGACCTTAGACTTGTAAAAAACATATATTGGAAACAACAAGCTGCCATAAGAGTTAATAATGAAGAAGGCCAATATCAGCCTATTAAGAGAGTTGTGAGACAGGGATGTGTAATGTCTCCAGATCTGTTTTCCCTGTATAGTGAAAGTATTTTCAGAAATATTGAAGATATGGAAGGAATCAACATTGGGGGACGATGCATCAATAACATTAGATATGCAGATGATACAGTCTTGATTGCAGACAATGAACAGGATCTGAAAGATTTAGTAGATGCGGTTGTTACACACAGTGAACAACGAGGGTTAGAATTAAATTGTAAAAAGACACAGATTATGGTCGTCACTAGGAAGAACGAAATACCACAAATGTAATATACAAGTAAATGGGAATATTCTTCAACAAGTGAATAGGTACAATTATCTCGGAACAGTAATAACATCTGATGGGAGATGCCTTGAAGTGATTAGAACAAGAATCGCCATGGCAAAAGTAGCCTTTAGCAAGATGAAAAACATACTGACCAATAAAAGGATGTCAATTGAAGCAGAAAAAGAGTGTTGAGGTGCTACATAGAACCTGTAATTTTATATGGATGTGAAGCTTGGACAATGAGCAGTCAAGCTGAAAAACATCTGATGGCTGTAGAAATGTGGTTTCTGAGGAAAATGCAAAGAATACCATGGACAGCCAGAAAGACCAATGAACAAGTCCTTCAAGAAACAAATGAAGATCGTAAACTGATTAGAGACTATTAGACGTAGACAGTCACAATTTTTGGGCATGTTATAGAAGAAATGAATTGGAGAACTTGGTGACAACTGGTAAGATCGAAGGGAACAGACCAAGAGGGAAGACCTAGAAGCAAATACCTGGATGGCTTTTGGCCTCGTGGCATGGTCGAGACAGAAACACTGAAGCTGATCCACGACTCTGGTGATCGAGTGAGATGGCAGAACATGACCGTCCCACGCTTACCGGCATGGCACATGATGGATGGATTGAAACCTTTGCTGCAGCGATTGATCTGGAGGACGCGTTCAACAGAGTACCATTGGATTTCTTAATGCTTCAGATGCTTGAATCAAGATAAGTCCGTTCCTCCTTAGTTGGATCGCTGCAGCCCTCTTCCAACGGAAAGTAGTTTTTAGATGTCGCAGTTGGACTTCGAAACCAACAACAATATATCCTGGACTACCGCAGGGATCATCATTATCTCCCGGTGCTGTTCAACGCCTACACTTTGAGAATCACCAGCGAGCAGATCACTGTACCGGAGAGGACATTGTCATATGCCGATGATGTTTTAGTGTATCGTCAGGGTAAGGTACAGAGATCAGGTTGCTGTGGAACTAGTCAAACCGAACTCAATCGCATAAGTACTTGGTGTGTTGAAGCTGGGGCAATGGTCAACCAACAAAGGCAACAGTGACTTGGTTCTCGTTGAATAATCATATTGTCAACACTCCAACACCAACTTTAAATCTGTGTTCAGAGACTGCTGGAAAGAACGCAGGCAATGAATTACCTGGGGATACATTTTGATCGAAGCCTTGCTTATAATGAGCAATAGATCAGGTGATAACAAAGGCCAAACGGGGTTTGGCTGCGATGCGGGTGATGGCGGCAGCAAACTGTGAGCAGCGCCATCTATGTCTTCTATACGAAGGGCTGGTCATGTCTGTTTTTGAGTATGCGATGGCGATCCTGACTCTCAGCTCGTAAGCAGATAGAAAGGATGGAAAGGATACAGAACGAAGCTATGCGCATTATTCTTGGATGTACAAGAGATACAGCATACAGGGCGATGCGCTACCTTCTTGATTTTCCAAACATTGAAGACAGAATACAAAGTTTGCAGAGCACGTGCCTACCTCAGAGTTAACGCAAACTCACAACATTCACTGCATTGTGAAATTATGAAGGTGAAGGGCTAGCAGGTTTAAAAAGAGAAAGTCGTGGATGGGTCAAGCCGAAGACATTCTTCAACAGGTGTGTTCACTTGAGAACTTAGAACCTGGCGAGGAGTGGGTACAAGTGCCAACAGATTTCTGTACGATCCTTTTCTGTTTGCATATAACTAAACAGAAATGCAGACAAGAAAGTCCGGCTGCTGTGGAGGCTAGGAAGTACAAGCGTTGATTTCGAGAATCTCGCTAGACAGTGACGCGGTCATCTACACAGATGGGTCGGTCCGCCGACATGTGAGAAGTGCATGGGCCTTTATGGCTCAGGCCGGAGGGAGAATTGTGAAGGAGGACTCTGGTGCTTTTGCTGAGACCACAAGTAGCCTGACTATGGACGTTATGGCAGTAAGTAAAGCAATAACATGGCTCGAGACACAGACATTCACTAGGGCATTGTTTCCTTAGCGACTCAATGAGCATGCTCAAGCGGATAGAGATGGGTGGATCCGAAGAGAGTGGTTGCTGTCTCTGGAGCGGTCTCGGCAGGCAAATATTAGTTTTCATCTTCTTGCCAGGGCATGCGGGGTACAAGGAAATGAGCGGGCTGACAAGCTCGCGGTGAGGCTACTGTGGAAGGGCCATGGACATTCCCCATGGACAGGCTGACATTCTGAATGGCTATACGAGAAGTGAGACTTTTGCGAGAACCAAGTGATGACTTTGAATCTACAACCATGGTCAGACTGCGAGAACAGCAAATTAAAAGAGGTGTTGCCAAACAAGAACACTACGCAGGAAGTCAAAGACGATTGATAAACAAACACAGAACTGGTGTCGTTAGCCACTACACGCTGCGGGATTTGCTGAGGAGGGGATCCGAGCAGTTATCGACCGAATGGTTCGATTTTGGGTGATCTAAACTGCGCTTGATGTGCGTTGATTTCCATACATTTTTATGAGTGCCGGTCATTCAGAAAGCAATGGCAAACTACTGAGCGTAAACTTGCCCAGGAATGACTGCTATGTCCGGTAAAGGATATGCAACTAACCTCCACTCTTCGATCGTTAGTCTCTCCGCCAGCCTGGAATGACAGCCTGCGTCCGGTACCATCGCTAAAAGATGGAGTCAGTTCTTAGCCAGCTATAATTCGCGGCTCTGACACAGAAGGTCGAGTCTCTGACTGCAAGCGTTGCTTCTAAGGCGTCTTCAGTCGAAGATAAATTGTTCTGCAGAACTTGTGCATCACTTCGTTGGTGGACTGGCCTTGTGACGGTCCCTGTCAATGAATTCACCTGCATCCTCGCCGAAGTGCGCTCCCATCAAAGACTTGACTAGGTCTTTAAAAATAAAAATAAAACAAGAGTATTCTTGTGTGCTGTACTGACCAAATGGCTCTGTAGCTGAAAGGATAGAGTAACGGTTTCATAATTCATTCTCATACCGAATCCAGGGTTCTGTTTCAACTGCCTGAAATTGGGATGCTTAGCGTTGTTTTCGATGGTATGAGGCGTCGGCCGGTCAGAAAGCAATGATAAATTACTGAACTAAATTGCCTAGTAAATCACAAGCCGACAATAAATGCTGAGGTTGATTGCAGCTTACTGTAAAGGACGCGCAACTAACTAACTTGATTTACCAGGGTTACTCAAACAGTTACAGCCATGGTAGGAAGAAGAACAGCTTTAAGGTCGTCAATTCTTGTGCTAGGAAACCAGGCATTTAAAAAAAAAGATATATAAACAAAGTCAATGTTCATGTCATTTGCAAAGAAAATGCTGCCAGCATTTCAGAGCAGTGTTTGGATGGCCTCTTTACGGATTGGGAAAACAAATTGTTTTTTTGTTGTTTTTGCATGACAGAGAATGGCTGTCCATTATAGGCCACTGCGAGAAAATACGAACAGAAATGACTCTGTGTGTGTGTGTGTGTGTGTGTGTGTGTGTGTGGTGGGGGTGTGTGTGGGTGGGTGGGTGTGTGTGTGGGTGTGTGTGTGTGTGGGTGGGTGTGTGGGTGCGTGCGTGCGTGTGTGTGTGGATATACTCTTAGTTGTCATACAATTCAATTACATTTCCTTCTTCCCTTGCCTTTTATCCGTCACTGAAGCATAGGTCCTGAGCCAAACCACACAAAGCCGTCCTATCTGTTGCTATCTCTTGCACCCCCCTCCACGAACTCCCAGTTTTATTCATCTCTGTAATTCTATTCTCCGTGTGTTTTAATGTCTGCTGCTATTTCGCTTGTGTTGTCGGTTCCAGACAAGAGAGTCTAGTTATAATGTCTTCAGGTTTTCTTAGTGTGACCATCCCAAAAATAAAGGTAATGGAACGCAAGAAATGGATGACGGAAGACATCTTAAAATCATGGAAATAAGAAGAAATAAAACACTAACAATGAAAAATATGAAGAGATTCATAGGAAAATTAGAAAACTATGCAAAGAGGCAAAAGAAACATGACATGAGGAAAATTGCAGGGAAATTGAAAACCAACACAACACCTGGAATACCAAATTATTGCACAAAGGAATTAATGACATTACTAACAACAGAACACACACATCAATGGGTTGCCTAAAAAACCAAAGATAGCAAAATCATCATAGAAAAATATCAGATTTTACATGCGTGGTCAGATTATGTGAAAGACCTTTATGATGATACCAGGGAAGAACAGTAGGATCTTAGGAATAATAATGATCGACCATCAATTTTGAAGATGGAAGTTCAGAGTGCTCTTAACCATATGGAAACTGGCAAGATCCCGGGTCCAGATAACATCACAATAGAAATGATCAATGCCTTAGAAGAATATAGAATATATCAAATCACCAGACTGCTCAACACTATATATGATATTGGAGATATACATCCTGAATTATGTAATTCTATATTTATTGCAATCCCGAAGAAATCAGGAGCCTTGGAATGTGATCAACAGCGAACAATTTGCATAATGAGCCACATTACGAAGATTTTGCTAAGAATTATCATGCAAAGAGTGAGGAAGAAAATGGAATCCGAAATAGGAGAAGAACAATGTGGGTTTGTAGAAGGCAAGGGTACATTAAATGCAGTATATATGCTGAGAATATTAACTGAACGTTCTGTAGAAGTAAACAAAGACCTACATCGTTGCTTTATTGGTTACACAAAGGCTTTCGATGAATTAAGACATGTCAACATGGTAGATATGCTTGAAGATCTACAAATTGATGGAAAAGACCTTAGACTTGTAAAAATATATATTGGAAATAACAATCTGCCATCTGAATTATTGGAAATAACAATCTGCCATCTGAATTGATAATAAAGTAGGTCAATATCAGCCTATTAAAAGAGGTGTGAGACAGGGATGTGTAATGTCTCCAGATCTTTTTTCCCCTGTACAGTGAAAATATTTTCAGAAATATAGAAGATATGGAAGGAATCAACATTTGGGGACGATATATTAATAACATTAGATATGCAGATGATACAGTCTTGATTGCAGACAATGAACAGGACCTGCAACATTTAGTAGATGCGGTTGTTGTACACAGTGATCAACTAGGGGTAGAATTTAATATTAAGAAGACACATATTACGGTCGTCACTGGGAAGAAGGAAATACCACAATGTGATATAAAAGTAAATGGGGCATATTTTTAAGCAAGTGAATCGGTACGGGTATCTCGGAACAGTCATGACATCTGATGGGAGATGAATAGAACATATTAGAACAAGAATTGCCATTGGGAAGGTAGCCTTTTGCAAGATGAAAAACATACTCACCAATAAAAAGATATCAACTGAAACGAGAAAAAGAGTGTTGAAGTGCTAAATAGATCCTGTACTTTTGTATGGATGTGAAGCGTGGACAATAAACAGTCAAGCTGAAAAACATCTGATGGCTGTGGAAATGTGGTTTCTGAGGAAAATGCAAAGAATACCATTGACAGACTGAAAAACCAATGAACAAGTCCTTCAAGAAACAAATGAAGATCGTAAACTTATTAGAGTCATAATGCTTAGACAGTCTAGATTTTTCGGGCATGTTATGAGAAGAAATGACTTGGGGAACTTGGTGACGACTGGCAGGAGCGAAGGGAAGAGACCAGAGGGAAGACCGAAAAGTAAATACCTGGATGGCATGGCCACGTGGAATGGTCGAGACAGAAACACGGAGCTGATCCACGACTCTGGTTAACGAGTGAGATGGCAAAACATGACCGCCCACGCTTATCGGCATGAAGTGCGGAGAGTATAGAGTACTGAGCTTCATATAATTCAGCGTGAAGATGGACTCAGTTTATAGATTCTCCCTTTACATGAAGACAGCAAGCGAGTCGCCGAGCCGTGGTCCGCGTCTCCCCAAAGCGTCAGCCAAGCTTGAACTGATTTCGGGGGTTTGGGCCGGCTGAAGACGAATAATGGCTATGGCAGAATTTCACCTTGCTGTCACTTAGCGTTGAATGCAGATGCTGTTTGCAAGTATTCTACGTCGACAGAGTTTGAATGCAGATGTCGCTAGCAAATTTCTTATATTGACATTGGTTTAATATGATCACAAAGTTTATAAAGTGTTGTGAAGAGATGACAATATAATGTATCAAAACTGCATTGATGTTATGTTATAATAGTTCATTGTTGAGAGGTGTCAATCGTCATATAATGTAAGTCCAATGTCCAAAGATAACATTCAACCAGTCTCGGAAAAGTTACAAGTATTACTATGTCTCAGCTCAATCAGCTAATGGGTCATGTCTTCTTGATACTATGTCAAACATAAATTCCACTACTAAGAACGAAAAAAGTACTCCTAAACTCCATGGAAACGCGCTCCCATAGGGCCTTCACCACATCTGCCTTATCATGTATCAAAACACTCCTTAATGTTCTGGCACTAGCCAATCTGCCTGCCTATTCATTTCCATCAACACCAAAGTGTCCTGGAGAAAAGATCCAGTGAATGCTCACCACCTCTCGATGTCTAAATCGATGCATGCCATTACACACGAATCATACTAGTCGCCACCTTTGCTTTTAAGGCGAGATTGTGCACGAAGGCATGGAAGAAGGCCGAAAACAATAGACAACACGAGAGAGAGAGAGAGAGAGAGAGAGAGAGAGAGAGAGAGAGAGAGAGAGAGAGAGAGAGAGAGAGAGAGAGTTAACATATCATTTTGGACAGTTTGAACATGAGGAGTTGTACCCTAGCTGATAAACCCAGAGCGTTCTTCAGGCCAAATGGTACCCGAGAGTTGCTGCAGATAGGGATCACCCCCTGCATGAAGCCATGGATATGGTCAAGGGTCATAGAATTTAAAGAGGCAGGTCCTGGATGGCACTGGCAGAACTATCTATATGTCAGATGTGTGATCTAAAAACTATAATTCGCAAAAAAAGAGTGGGTTGAAGTTCCGGAAGACATGACGGATTGGCACAATGTTATAGTAACACTAGTAACACGTGAGTGCAGAGAAAGGGCAGCGGGCCGGACTGAGTTTGAAGTGCAACAAATGATGCAGAGTAACGCACATCAAGGTGACATAGTCATCTACACCGATGTGTCAGTGATGAGAAAAAGACGTAGTGGTTGCGGTGTCATTGCAAATGCTAATGGACGAGTCTTGAAAAAGGAGAGTCTGATATATGAGACTACGACCTCCAGCATGAAAATGGAGGTTGAAGCAGTAACAGCGGCATTCCGTTGGTTAGAGGAGACTACTGCAACACATATTGTATTCATTACGGATTCAAAGAGTATGCTTAGTAAGGTGGAGAAAAGAATGTTTCGTATGGATTGGGTATCGTCGCATCAGAGGTCACAGATTGTGAGAATTGTATGGATATTTTGCCCTGGCCATGCGGGGGTGAGAAGAAATGCACAGACTGATAGGCTGACAGGGAATGCACTTTTTTGTTGTAGATTACCTACGAACACACACACACACACACACACACACATACACACGCACGCACGCACGCACACACACACACACACACTTTCTCTCTCTCTCTCTCTCTCTCACACACACACACACACACGCACACACACACACACTCACACACACACAAGCAGAAGATCGAACGGGATGTGGCTCGAATGAGTGCAATCAAACTCGAGACGGAGGAGACACAGTTTCGAGAAGAAAGAGCACAGATGGAAAAACTCAAGAAAAATACATATCATGAAATAATCCAACTGCTCGACTACCAATGAACCACTACTTTAAAAGAGAACACAATGAGACTGGGTGGGGACCTAATAACATCAGACCTTACACGCGTATGAACCCCACCAGACAAGAGTACAGGAACTAATATTAAATCCACACCAAGCCAGAAACCTCTAGAAACTAGGAAGCGAAACACGCAGCTATATTTCCACAAGCAGACAAGAAACACCATAGGGCCCCAATTACAACTAACCTATAGCCGGTTCCGCGGCGAAGGATTTACGGGAACGGTTCGTGATCCCGCATACCCGCCTTCGAAACACAGCTGCGTGCAATTTGGCAGCAGATCGCATCGATTTGGTTTTTTACAAAATGGTTTGAGTGCCGGTCTTTCAGAAAGCAATGGCAAACTACTGTACGTAAACTTGCCAAGAGATCACAACAGCAAAAATTACTGGGGTTGACTGCAACGTCCTGTAAACGATATGCAACTAACTACTATATAGAATGTCAGCATGGCCAAATGGATAAGAGCACTCATTCTTGAACATCTGGTGCGCTGATGCTGGGGTAGTTGGTTCAGCCCGTACACCAGCCAGTTTGACTAAAATGTTGACTTCTTGTTCTTGACTTGGGAATGTAAATTACAAGTTCCTCTGAATTCGGAGTGGGTTTGCAGATTGCCTCGGACACTGGTAACCGCTGAGGTAAGGATAATCTACAAGCAAAATTTAGTCCAGTGCTACTAGAAATAGCGTGTATGGACTACACTTGAGTTCAGTGCAAGCAAGCGCAGAATAAAAAACAAACTAATCGATAGATCGACAGTTGAACAAAACCTGAACACATTCTTCCTCAAGAGAGCGAGCCAGCGAGCAAACACACAGAAACAAGTTAGAGAAGCAGAAGGGCAAAACTGGCTTACTTATAGGTTTGTGATACATTTGGGGCTCAAAGATACACAGCTTCACTCTACTTCGTCTTATAGCCCACGCCGTGTGACGTTGGTGATCATGACTGTCCTCAGTCTTCAGATAATATAATGACAATCATTTCTGATACTAATATTCTCCCATGCCATGATGTCAAACTGTCCAGCATCTTCTCTCGTGGTCTCCATCTGCTTCTCTCCTCCAACCTTCCCATTGCGGCGACATATTCAAGTCCTCCTCTTCTCACGACATGCCCAAAGAATATGGACTTTCTTTTTTCTAATGCCAGTAACCAGTATCGGTACAATCCTCTAGAAACAGTCATAACATCTGATGGGAGATGTCTTGAAGAGATTAGAACAAGAATCGTCATGGCGAAGGTAACCTTTGGCAAGTTGTAAAACATTCTGATAAATAAAAAGATGTCATTAGCAATGAGAAAATGTGTCTTGATGTGCTACATGGAAACTGTACTTTTGTATGGATGTGAAGCGTGGACAATGTGCAGACAAGCTGACAAACATCTGATGGCTTTGGAAATGTGGTTTCTGAGAAACATGCAAAGAAATCCATGATCAGATTGAAAAACCAATGACCAAGTCCTACAACAAACAAATGAAAATCTTAAACAACTTTTGGGATACGTAATGAGAATAAATAATTTGAAGAACTTGGTGACAACTGGCAAGATCGAGGGGGAAGAGAACTAGGGGAAGGCTGGAAGGTAAATAGCTGGATGGCTTGGCCACGTGGTATGGTCGAGACAAGAACACGAAGCTGATCCACGACTGGTCATCAAGTGAGGTAGCGACACATGGCCTTCTAAGCTTATCGGCATGGCACATGATGGATTCATGGATTCTCACTTTGCTGCCTGACTTGTAGAAACAGAGAAAGACTCTAAAGAGGAGGTAGTCTCGGGGAGTGAAAACTGTGAATGTACTAAGCCACCTGCTGACAAGGTAATTGATGTAAATGGACAGCCAGTGGGGTGTATGTATGACACTGAGTTTCAATTCGATGCAGTCATTGCATCCCATTTGGTGAGTCCGGAGCAGCCCACTGGAGAAATGATCGAGATCCAGCCTGCAATGAAGAGCGCGGTATCTATTTCCCTATCTATTGCTCAGGTGGACAATAAGTCGAAGTACGTTACTGGCACAATCAAAGCTGCGGTCTCGATAGACCCTAATTTCCCCATGATTCTAGGAAGTCGGTATGTGTTCCCTGGGGAACCAAGCTAGACCGAGATTGTGGGGGTCATGTCGACGCGTTTCCAGAAGGGAGAAGAACCGCAGCCAGTCGGAGTTTCGAATCCGCTACCAGGGGAAATAAGAGCTGCTCAAAGCAATAATGCTACTTTGCAATCTTGTTGTGCCAAGTTGCCTAAAAGTGCTGAGGAGGGGGCGGGCTGTACTTTATGAAGAATCATTTATTGTACAGGAGAGCAGGAGCAGAGGGGGCGCCAGCATGATCAGCTGGTTGTTCATAAGAACTGCAGACAGTCGATTCTTCACACAGGAAATTCTAACTTTGAGAGTAAACACATGAATATCGGGGCAACACTCCAGCGAATCGCCTGCCAATATTACTAGCCAGGGATTACTGGAGACGGTCTAAGGCATGTGCGATCATGCTCTGTGTGCCAGAGAGTGGCACCAAAGCATTTGAGGCATTAGAGATAAATTAAAGTGGGGTACAGAGGCTTGTTGTTTCCGCCTATAGATAAAAACAAGTTAGAAATTGGTGGGCAGGGGCCCTTTCCAGTAGAGAAAGCTGTAACCCCCACCAAATTTCAAATCCGGATTAGACGAAAATCAAAGATCTTTCATCTCAATCTTCCTAGAAAATATGAAGAGCATCCGGAGAGAATGCCCGCTACTTACCGGTGATGGCCGTAGCCTCTGAAAGGAAAGGGGGACAACGCAGGGATAGAATGTGCTTTATTCCCAAGGGAAACACTTTAGGATGTTGAAATTAATTTCTGATCTGTCTACTATAGAGCACGTTAGAAATTTCTTTTTATTACCATCCCCTGGTAAGACAGTTCTGATAAATTAGAGCGTGTTGAGATTTTGTCGAGTCTGATACAACTCGACGAAAAATAAAATCCATACACCAGAAAATCTAGTAAGTGACCGGCGCTACGGCAGTGACACTAGTAGAAGCCTTTTAAAGTGGATAATTTTTTTCCTTTGACCTCACTATTTAAAATATATTATAGTCTGTTTCAACTGTTTCTGTTATAGACTATTTCAGCTAGAAACTTGATCTGGGAACAGAGAGGGAAACATTAAGATGAAACCGCTGATGATAGAAAGCTCAGAGGGTCTTAAATTTCTGAAGATGGGGCCTCAGTAGCGAAAGATCAGCGGAATTTCTTTAATTTCCTGTTAAAGTGGACACTAGCTAACTATAGAATCCGCCATCTTTCACGGGATGTTTTTTTCTTCCAGCGAAGTTTATGGAATATTCTAGTTCTGTCTTAATAATAGAACACCCAGAATACTCAATATTTCGCTTAAAAGTCGACAGGTTCGACTTCATTGCACCGGGCTCATATCCTATATGGTTCAGTATCTTTCCGCAGCGCGGAAAGCGTCGCACAAAGCCCGAACTCCGTAGCTCCAGCGTCGACCCTCAGGGGTCTAAGAAAAATGCACACGTGAACCAAAGGACGCGGTCTGGAATCGAACCCACAACCTTCGGAGTCCAAGTCAGATGGCTTGACCACATCGCGACGGAGACTACTTACTCTCAGAATGCTAGAATACTCAGATTTCTACTTCACTGTAACTATGCTCGGTTCACATAATCACGCCTATTGCTGTGCATCCTATTACGATTCACTAACTGGTGGGGGAAAACGTTATCTACGAACTCTTCTCGGTTTGAGAGTGAGAGATTTCTTCGCAACAGCTAGAAGGCGAAACGAGTTGCCTTTGAGTCTTCAAACCAATAAAATGCCCTGTCCTTAGGCGCCGTATTCTGAGCCCAAGAAGAATTCTTCAGTTGTGACCTACGGTGACTTAATCAATAATGGACAAGGTGTGGTTTTCGCCAAGAGAAGGCTCTCCCTTTTTGGTTGGTGAATCTATCTACGACTTTTGAATATCATCAATTGAATGACTTCAGCCTTCGGCACGAAACAACATGTCTATCTGTAAGGCCGACGAAGATTGAAAGTCGTCCGTCCTTGTGTTAGAAGTTCTATTGGTCGTCATCACTACCTGCATGGCATGACAGCCAGATAAGTTCTTCATAATTATTCTGGTTTTTTTCCCCTTCAAATATTAGGATGATTTTCATCTGTGAGAACTGAATGGGAGGGAAAGGAATTTAATTTAGGTGAAATTATGATTACAATACAGTGAATTACCCACACTACCAAGATGACTATTCAAGATGATACCAGCCAGCTTCAAGTGTTCGCAATATTCGCAGTCTCTAGATTGATGAGTATTTTTCATGAGGATATTTTGTGTCTGAGAGAGTGATGAACATTTTGAACTTTAGGTATGTTACTCATGGAGCAGTGCGAACTCTGGTTTACAGTGAGTCAAGTGACATTGTTTGAACGTGTCTTCTACGTTGATTTGGCTCCAGCTGAGGTAAAAACTGTTGAAAAGACTCCAAGACTTTTCACCCAGAATTGTTCCACTTCAATAAATGCAACTAGTAATTCTGAAGTCCTCAAAGTAAATTACTTTTCAAAGCGACCTGGTCTAGTCTGAGTCTCCATTCGTCATTAGTGATCCTCCACGTGAACGAGAAGTGTCCAGATACATCCCTAAAACTGGAAGGAGCTTCGATACACTCGGGTGAGAGGTTGCCTGACTCGAGACATACTAACAGAGACATAGTGACCCAGATCATGAACATTATAGTCATGCTATCTGGCAGTTTGGCTTCCTGAGTCCCCATCTTGTAAACCATTCTGTGGTGTAATTCAAGACAGCTATGATCATATAGGGGATAGGTATCCAATATACCGTGGAGTCCCCTGAACCATAATCCCTGGATTAGCCGGAGAAGTTCTTTAATATTTATGGTGTCATTTCGGCAGCCAACTCCACCCGTTATGTTTCAATCACTAAAGGTGACAACGATGCTAAAGTAAAAATACTATTTAAAACCACAAACAATAATAACAAAAGTAAAATTAATTGTAACAACATTGTATATTGTATATCAGGAGTATAATTATCAACAGTAAAAAGAATGACAACAATAACAACACCAAGAATGACTGCAAGAACAAAATAAAAATAACATCATCAATAGCACAAACACCTTCAGAAACAAAAACGAATAAGATTTGTGAAAACAGCAACAATAGCTAACTCTAAAACAGATAACTAAAAATACTGATTAAAACAGCAAGAATATGGACAACAACAAAACACCAGCAACATTTATGTAAACCATAACAAAAATAACATCTACAACAAAACACCAGCAACATTAACACAAACTATAACAAGAAAAACAAAACCACAGCAACATTGACACAAACTACAACAAGAACAAGAAAACACCACCATCAATAATACTAGCTATAACAAGAACAAGAAAACACCGGCAAAATTAACACAAACTATAACAAGAACAACAAAACACCATTAGTACCAACTATAACAAGTACAACAAAACACCAGCAACATTAACACAAACCATAACAAGAAAAATAAAACACCAGCAACATTACACAAACCCATAACAAGAACAATAAAACACCAGCAACATTAACAACAAACCATAACAAGAACAATAAAACACCAGCAACATTAACACAAACCATAACAAGAACAAGAAAACACCAGCACATTAACACACACCATAACAAGAATAAGGAAAGCACCGGCAAAATTAACACAAACTATAACAAGAACAACAAACACCATCAATACCAACTATAACAAGTACAACAAAACACCAGCAACATTAACACAAACCATACAAGAACAATAAAACACCAGCAACATTAACACAAACTATAACAAGAAAAACGCCGACAACATTAACACAAAATATAGCAACGAACCACCAGTAACATTAACACAAACTATAACAAGAACAACAAAACAGCAGCAAAATTAACACAAACTATAACAAGAACAACAAAACACCTGCATTTTTACACAAACTATAAAAAGAACATCAAAACACCTTAAATATTAACACAAATTATAACAAGAGCAACAAAACACCAGTAACATTAAGAATAATTATAACAAGAATAAAGCCGTCAGCACAACACAACACTACCAACAGTAATACTAACTATAACAATAATAACCACAATATCAAACCAACAACAACAGGAACAACAAAAACATTCAAAATAACAAACAACAGCAGCAAGACCAAGGACAGCAATAAATCACAAACAGCAAAAATCGTTAATGATGGCAAGAAAAACAACATTAAAACACCGAAACAATAACAAAAATTAGTACGAACAATAACAATAGAAATAAAAAAACACAGCAACAAAACATCAACAATACTATCAAGATAATGAAGACCAGCAACCAACAAGAAAAATGACTACGGCAAGAACAATACCAACACACCAAAACAACTTCAAGAATAACGAAAACAACAAAACATTAACAGCAACAATAACAGATGGATGACAACAATAACAATAACAAACACAGCAAAACACGAATAATAATAAAATCAACCGCAATAAGAACACATCACCTACAACAGAAACATTTGCAAGAACAAAAGCAGCGAAATACCAACAACAAGGAAACGACAACAGCAAGAACAACAATAAAACAGCAATTTCAATTACAATAACAGCAAGAAGAACAACTCAAATCACAAAATGGATTCGTGTAACAGTTCTAAAATAAATAAGAAATGAACTAACAACGTTTGTTGACATATTCCATTGTCGAGAGTACACACTCTCTCCTATTGGGGACATTACTGCAATTTGAATTGGCTAATTTGAATCTTGCTATACTCATAGCTCTTTTGTTGTCTGTTTCTCTTGTCCAACTACTGAACGTAAATACACCACAAACAGAATTTGAAAAATGCTGTGGTTGTCAGCGACATCCTGAATAGGATGTGCAACTAACTTTAGTATTCTCTTTTCTTTCGCCGTCTTTCGATGTCTTCTTCTGTTGTCTTCATGCCTGTCTCATAACAAGGTAATATGCATTGTCTATGTTTACAATATTCATTTAACAATGAATTTTTCCCCTATGTGAATGCAACATGCACAACAGATAATTGATGAACGAAAGATGAGTGATTGGGAGGGCCGAATGTGTTGTTGTGTTGTTTGTCCATCAAGAATGATGATGACCATTCATTTCATCCAGTGGGGTTGAAGGTGTGGAGCCGTGGGTTCTAAGATGGCTGATAAGGCCTATTTTGGCTCGAAATGTTCTTTGACAATGTGGGCAAAGAATGCTTGACGTCTCTGGAGGAGGATTTCCTGCAGTGGTTTTTCTGTCCTGCCTTTTCTTCACAGCTCTTGCAGTCCTGGTTGCCTCACATATGACTGCACCTTTGCGCAATGATGCACGCCACGAATTTCGGTCTCTGGCTGCAGCCTCCCAGGTGTCATGATGAATTCCAAAAGCATCCAGTGAAATTTCCAGAGTGTCTTTAAAACGTTTCCTCTGGCCACCTTGTTAGCGTTTACCACAACGCAGTTCGCTGTAAAAAATTCGTTTAGGGAGCCTGTGATCTGGCATGCGAGTCAAGTGACCAGCCCAGCGAATCTGATTCTTCATCAGTAGAGTGTGGATACTGGGCATGGATGCTCTTTCTAGGACTTCAGTGTCTGGAATCTTGTCTTGCCATTTAATCTTCAGTAGCTTCCTTAGGCAGACTGTGTGGAATGGTTTAATTTCCTAGCGTGTCGCTGATAAACAGTCCAGGTTTTACAAGTATATAGCAGTGTGGATAATACAACTGCTTTGTAGACTTTTAGCTTTGTTTGCAGGCTTATTCCAGTTCTGTCCCATACATTCTTGTACAGTCTGCCAAAGGCTGCACTGGCCTTGGAGATTCTTGCATTCACTTCGTCATCGATTGTGGCAGCTTGTGACACGGTGCTGCCAAGATAGGTGAATTTGTCCACAACACTTAGTCTATGATCATTCACTTTGATATTCGGCACAGTGTGATTATTCCCTGGAGCTGGCTGGTACATAACTACAGTCTTCTCCAAGTTGATATTGAGCCCAAAGTTGGCACAGGCATGTGAGAAAGCTGAAACATTATGTTGCATGTCCGCCTCTGAGTTGGCGTATAGAGCGCAATCATCAGCAAACAGGAGCTCTCTGACGGTGCCGCTGTTAATTTTGGTTTTAGCTTTCAGCCTTCTGAGATTGAATAACTTTCCATCCATACGGTAGTTGATGTCTATTCCAATGTCGTCGTTCTCGAAGGCATTCATCAACATGGCTGAAAACATGAGGCTGAACAGTGTTGGTGCCAGGACACATCCTTGCTTCACTCCATTGGTGACAGGAAAAGGGTTCAGACAGTTCACCATTTTCCTGTACTCTTGCCTGCATGCCGTCATGAAATAGCCGCACTATTTGGACAAACTTTCGTGGACAGCCATATTTTGCCATAATCTTCCACAGTCCTTCTCTGCTGACTGTATCAAAAGCCTTGGTAAGGTCAATGAAAGTGGAGAACATTTCGCAGTTCTGTTCCTGACATTTCTCTTGCAGCTGCCTTGCAGCGAAAATCATGTCAACAGTTCCACGTTCTTTTCTGAAGCCACATTGACTCTCAGGAAGAAGACCTTGATCGAGATGGACTGTGAGGCGATTGAGAAGAATTCTGGCGAGTATCTTCCCTGCAATTGAAAGCAAGGAGATGCCTCGGTGGTTGTCACAGGATTGGTGGTTTCCTTTACGTTTGTAAAGGTGGACTATTGACGCGTTCTTAAAATCTTGTGGCATGGTCTCGTTCATCCATATGTTTGTGAAGACTTGGTGAAGTTGCTCTGTTAGGACCGGCCCACCTGCCTTGTATATCTCTGCTGGGATGGAGTCAGGACCAGGTGCCTTGCCGCTGGAGAGTAGCTGGATGGCTTTGTTTATTTCCACTATGGTTGGCAGGTCATCAAGAGTCTCATTGGTGGGAACTTGAGGAAGGCAGTTGATGGTTTCATCATCGAAGAAGGAAGTTGCATTTAAGATTTTGCTGAAATGCTCTGCCCAGCGTTAGAGGATTTCTTTCTTATCGGTGACCAATGTTCCCCCATCTGCACTGAGGAGGAGAACTATGCCTGGTGATGAAGGACCATAGACCGCTTTCAGTGAGTCGTAGAAGTTTTTCATATCATGTCTGTCAGCAAAGCCCTGAATTTCATCAGCTTTGCTGCTCAGCCAGGAGTCCCGCATGTGCCGAAGTTTCTGCTGCACTACTCTCTGAATGTTCTTGAAAGCATCTTTTTTTGATGTTGACTTTGGGTCATTCAAATGTGCCTTGAGGAGAAGATGTTTCTCGGCCAGCAATTGGTTGATGTCTTCGGAATTTTCATCAAACCAGTCTTTGTGCTTTCGGGGGGCTGGCCCAGGATTTCCATAGCAGTGTTGTAAATTGTGTCCTTTACGGCTCTCCGTTCTGTTTCTGTGTCCTGTTTAGCTTCAGCATTGGGCTTGAGGCGATCTTCCAGCATATTTTCAAACGACTGCTGCATTTTCTTGCTGTTTAGGCGGGAGACATTTAGCTTTGTTTGCATTTTCGCCCCTTGAGGACGCCGTGGTGGCCTGATGTGGATGTTCATTTTCGAGACAATGAGACGATGGTCTGTCCAACATTCGGCACCACACATGGATTTTGTCACTCGAACGTCTTGTCTGTCACTCCTCCTGACGATGACATAGTCAATGTGGTGCCAGTGTTTCGAGCGAGGGTGCATCCACGATGTCCTATTTCTCATGGGGAGACGGAAAATTGTGTTCGTAATCAGGAGATCATGTTCGGCACATGTCTGAAGGAGGCGGAGTCCATTGCTGTTACAATTTCCGACTCCATGCTTTCCAATAATGCCACTCCAAGAGGTGGTGTCCGTGCCTACTCTGGCATAGAAATCCCCAAGGAGTATAAGTTTGTCTCCTTTGGGAACAGATGTTAATACATTGTGCAGGTCATCATACAACTTGTTCTTGACATCATCTTCGTTGGTCATAGTTGGTGCGTAGACACTCACAATGGTTGCGTGCTTCCTTCCATTCAGGAGAGGCAACTTCATGGTCATGAGCCTGTCGTTATAGCCTTTGGAAATCCAGCTAATTTGCCGACCAGGGCCGACTTAATGGCAAATCCCACACCGGATTGGCGTCTTTCCTCGCTTTTTCCTTCCACTCCAGAAAAATGTGTAGCCGGCACCAATTTCACAGATTTGGCCTTCTTCTGCAAGTCGTGTCTCGCTCAAGGCTGCAATGTCGATGTTGTACCTGCCCAGCTCTCTCCCAATCAGTGCTGTTCGTCTCTCTGGACCCGACGCGCCGTCTCTGTCAAGTAGGGTGCGTACATTCCAAGTTCCAATTGTTAAGGGAATATGGTTTACTCTTTTAGCTTTGCTTGTTTTATTTTTCTTTGTATGTCGACCGCAGTTGGGGTACCCACCAACCGCGGCTAGCTGGTTAGGTAGTGATGAAGCAGACAATGTTTAGGGCACCTTTTCTAGCCCCTTCCTCATGCTATGGAGGTGAGCAGTGTGTTCCTATAGAGGGCTGCTCAGTCGCTCAGGGGGCTACCGAATCCCACTGCTGCTCCGGTCAGTAGAAGACGACCATATGGCCTGAGCCGCCTGTGTGCAGGTCTGCGACTACGGCTGCCAGCGTACCCACGCCTGCGCTTCGCCGCTCGCCCATCGCCACAGGGCTTGAAGGTGATATGTGACGATGGATGAAGAATGACTTGCGCGATGACTTGGATTAAAGTGAGGAAGAGTTGCGCAATTCGTCGACCTCACTCTCTCGCCTGAGTCCATCTGAGTCCAGTGGCAAGACAAGTCGAGACGATTGGAGACGAATACAGGTGCAGTGGATGACCAGGGCGCTCTACGTGCCTTGCCGTGCTCATTACGTTCCACAACGCTTTGCAGGTAAACGCCGTCTTGCCCGTTGAATCAGGAATGATTTCTTCCGCGCAGTCTGCCGAATCCTGTCTTCACATGCTGGGTAGGCATATCCTAGTTTACCTCTTGGTTTGACACCAAATCGGATACCCATGCCTGGTTTAGCCAGCCTCTCACAGCTGTTGCCCGGGGGGTGGCCGCTGTCGCATGCTGACAGCTACTAGGAGCCACAGGCACGAGCTGGGTGTCAGACTTGGACCAGTGGGGGATGGGTCCTGAAAGGACATGAGAGCCATCCTTGCCAAAGGTGCTACCAATGCCTGACACCCCGTACCCCCGTAATGTAAGACGGGCCTGCATGCCCAATTTGCGATCCTTTGAAAATAAAGTTGGTTCGTTCGTTCGTCTTCAATGAATGATGTTCAATGCCCTTGAGTGCACTTCTCGCATTATATCAGCGGCTACACGCTTTGTCATCAGTTGATAACACACTTCCCATAGTTCGTGTGGAGACAGGCGGTTAGAAGATGCAGCGGCAGGCTCTGTCAGAAGATGGGGTGAGAAGAATTAAATACAGTAAGATGCTGATGTTGAAAGCAATGTCCTGTAAAGGATATGCGAAAAAAACAACACACACATATATTAGCTCTCTCCAGTGTCTCAAAGAGCATCAGTCGCTAGAGCCTCAGAGACTTATCGATACTGCCCTGTTGGTCTGTCAGCTGTCGGTGAAACAATCAATAGCCTGCCCTTGCGTTGACCTACCAGGACTCTGTGTAGCTGTCTTGATTACACTCATCTTTTCTTTCTTTGACAAGAGTCTTTAAAATAATAACACAAACTATAACAAGAACAACAAAACACACCAACATTAACATTAACTATAACAAGAGCAACAGAACACCGACAACATTAACACAAACTATAACAAGAACAACGCCGACAACATTAACACAAACTATAAACAAGAGCAACAAAACACCGACAACATTAACACAAACTATAACAAGAGCAACAAAACACCGACAACATTAACACAAACTATAACAAGAGCAACAAAACACCGACAACATTAACACAAACTATAACAAGAGCAACAAAACACCGACAACATTAACACAAACTATAACAAGAGCAACAAAACACCGACAACATTAACACAACTATAACAAGAGCAACAAAACACCGACAACATTAACACAAACTATAACAAGAGCAACAAAACACCGACAACATTAACACAAACTATAACAAGAGCAACAAAACAACCGACAACATTAACACAAACTATAACAAGAGCAACAAAACACCGACAACATTAACACAAACTATAACAAGAGCAACAAAACACCGACAACATTAACACAAACTATAACAAGAACAACGCCGACAACATTAACACAAACTATAACAAGAGCAACAAAACACCGACAACATTAACACAAACTATAACAAGAACAACGCCGACAACATTAACACAAACTAAACAAAAACAAAGCTTACAGCATTAAACACAAACTATAACAACAAATCACTAGCAACATTAACACAAACTATAACAAGAATAACACCGTCTTCACAACACAATACCACCAACATTAATACTAATTATAATAATAACGAAAATATCAAAACAATAACAACAGGAACAATAAAAGCAAGCAAACTAACAAACAACAACAGCTAGACCAAGGACAGCAAGAAATCACGAACAGCAAAAACGCAGCAGCAGGCTCTGTCAGAAGATGGGCAGAGGAGAATTAAACACAGTTCACAAATATATTAGCTCCCCTCCAATGCCCCAACGAGCGTCAGTCGCTAGTGGTTTGCCCCACAGACTTATCGATCCTGCCCTGTCCGGTTTGCCAGCTGTCGGTGAGACAATCAATAGCCTGTCCTTGCGTTGACCCTCCAGGACTCTGTGTAGCTGTCTTGATTACACTCATCTTTTCTTTCTTAGACAAGCGTCTTTAAAATAATAAGACAAACTTTAACAAGAACAATAAAACACCAGCAACATTAAGACCAACTATAAAAAGAAATCGCCGATAACATTTACTCAAACAAAACAAGAACAACGCCGACAACATTAACACAAACTATAACCATTATAACCACTCACCCAACAGAAACTATAACAGGAACAACAAAACACCAGCAACATTACCACAAAGTATAACAGGGACAACAAAACACCAGCAACATTAACACCAACTATAACTTGAACAACAAAACACCAGCAACATTAACACAAATTATAACAATAACAACAAAACACCAGCAACATTAACACCAACTATAACGTGAACAACAAAACATGAGCAACATTAACACCAACTATAACGTGAACAACAACACACCAGCAACATTAACACAAATTATAACAATAACAACAAAACACCAGCAACATTAACACAAACTATAACACGAACAACAAAACACCAGCATCATTAACACAAATTATAACAATAACAACAAAACACCAGCAACATTAACACCAACTATAACGTGAACAACAAAACACCAGCAACATTAACACCAACTATAACGTGAACAACAACACACCAGCAACATTAACACAAATTATAACAATAACAACAAAACACCAGCAACATTAACACAAACTATAACACGAACAACAAAACACCAGCATCATTAACACAAATTATCACAAGAACAACAAAACATCAGCAACATTAACACAAACTATAACATGAACAACAAACACCAGCATCATTAACACAAATTATCACAAGAATAACGCCGTTTACACAACACAACACCACCAACATTAATGCTAATTATAACAAAAATAACGACAATATCAAAACAATAACAACAGGAACAATAAAAGCATGCAAAATAACAAACAACAGCACGACCAAGAACAGCAAGAAATTACGAACAGCAAAAAACGTTAATAACAGCAAGAAAAACAACATTTAGACACCAACAACAATAACAGCAATAAGAATAGCAACAATAAAATACAACAATAACAATAACAACAGCATAAAAATGACAGCAGCAAAATATCAACAATAAAATCAAAATAATGAATAACAGCAATCAACAAGAAAAGTTACCACAGCTAGAACAATAACAATAGGCCAAAACAAAACAATAACAACTGCAAGAATAACGAAAACAACAAATCATTAAGAACAATAATAACGGATTGATAATAACGATAACAGCAACAACAACAACAAAACACCAACAATAACAGCAAAATCAATCGCAACAAGAACACATAATTAGCAACATTAAAATTAGTCAGAACAAACACAACGAAACACCAACAACAAAGACAACAACAGGAAAAACAACAACAAAATGACAATTTCATTAGCAATAACAACAGCAAGAACAACTAAAATCACAAAATGGATTCATTTAACAGGGTTAATAAATTAAGAAATTAATCTAACAACGTATTAACAACATACACCAATGTCGAAAGTACACACTTTCTCCCATTGGGGCATGATCGAAATTTGAATGTGGCTAGTTCGAATCCTGCTATGCACATAGCTTTGTTTATTTGTTTGTTTGTTTGCTTCTCTTGTCAACCGTGTCTTTGAATGTCTCCTTCTGTTGTCTTCATGCCTGTCTCATAATATGCTAATATGCATTGTTTATGTTTACAATATTCACTTGACAATGATTTTTTTTTTTCATATGTGAATGTAACATGGACAAAAGCTATTTGATGAACGAAAGATGAGTAATTGGAAGGGTCGAATTTAAGCCTGTATGCCCAATTTGTGATCCTTTAAAAATAAAGTTGGTTGGTTGGTTCGTGCGTTCGTTCGTGTTCAATGAATAATGTTCAATGTCCTTGAGTGCACTTCTCGTAATATATCAGCGGCTACAAGCTGTGCCATCAGTTGATAACAAACTTCCTATAGTTCGTGTGGAGACAGGCGGTTCGAAGATGCAGCGGCAGGCTCTGTCAGAAGATGGGGAGAGGAGAATTAAACACAGTTAACAAATATATTAGCTCCCTCCAGTGCCTCAAAGAGCATCAGTCGCTAGAGGTTTCCCCCAAAGACTTATCGATCCTGCCCTGTCGGTCTGTCAGCTGTCGGGGAAATAATGAACAGCCTGCCCTAGCGATGACCCACCATCACTCTGTGTAGCTGTCTTGATTATACTAATCTTTTCTTTCTTTGACAAGAGTCTTTAAAATAGTAACACAAAATTTAACAAGAATAACAAAACACCAGCAACATTAAGAACAACTATAACAAGAATATTTAGTTAGTTTGTCGCGGTTCCAACCTCACGGCAACGGGTCGTTCCCATTATGCTCCGTTCTTGTGCCAGTGAATATCAGACGAAATTCTCCTCACTGCCCTATGTGTAAAGTGGATTCGACAGGAGTCTCGACAAGCCAACAGCCCGCGCAGGTACACTGTGCAAAATGCCGCCATAAGAATGCCAACACAATAGTCCTCCACGGAAAACACAGTTCATCGTCGATGGAAGCGGCAGTCACTAGAAAACCAGCAGTCACACATTACTGCATTGAAAGTCGAGAGGATCGACTTCATTACTCCGGGATTTATCCCATATGATTCGACAGGGCGGCCCGCTGAAAGCATCGCACAAAGCACGAACACTGTAGCTCCGACGACGACCCCCAGGAGTCTCCGAGAAAAATGCACTTTTGAACCGAAAAGGCAATCCAGTCAATTCCAAGCGACAGGCCGACCGCCATCGTTTCCAACATTCAGTTTACGCTACAACAAGAGTGGAAAAAATGTAAAAACATTCCAAACGAAATTCACAGCTCACAGTGTCGCGCCACGCATTCAACTCAGTATCAGGGCGACGGAACCATGCACTACCAGTCCAGCATGAAGAAAATGCGTCTACACACCGTAGCCAGAAGCATTAACACTCCAGAGGCTTAACGGTTAAAATGCATATCCGCCATTTTGGGGACCGGAAGTCATAAAAAGAACAACAAAACACTAGCAGCATTAAGACAAACTATAACAAGAATAACGCTGTCAACAAAACACAACACCACCAACATTAATATTAATTATAACAATAATAACGACAATATCAAAATAATAACAACAGGAACAGCAAAAGCATGCAAAATAAGAAACAACAACAGCAAGACCAAGGACAGCAAGAAACGAACAGCAAAAACGTTAATAACAGCAAGAAAAACAACATTAAAACACTAACAACAATAAGAATAACAACAATAAAATACCAATAATAACAGTAACAGCAGGAATAACAATGACAGCAACAAAACATCAACAATAATAAAAGAAATAATGAATAATTAGTTAGTTAGTTAGTTAGTTAGTTAGTCACAGTTCCAACAATAAAAGTGGCCACAGCAAGAACAATAACAACAGACTAAAAACAACAACAATAACATCTGCAAGAATAACGAAAACAACAAACATTGACAACAATAATAACAGATGTATAACAACAATAATAACAATAAAAACAATAACAACAAATAATAACAATAACAACAAAGCACCAATAATAACAACAAAATCAACCGAAACACGAAGAATTGATCTACAACACAAACATTAGCCAGAATAAAAACAGCGAAACACCAACAACAAGGACAATAACAACAGCAAGACATCTGTCAACTGTCATTTACTGCCTATTGTACCTTGCGGTGTAGGACGGGGGGGGGGGGGGTAGTCTTGAGCCTGAGGAATTAAGACCGCCTGGCTAGTCTCCCGAAGGAGAGCCCGGCATTCTAGCCACTCGGTCAGCCGTTCGATAAGAGCAAAAAAAAAACCCAGCAATTTCATTAACAATAACAACAAGAAGGACAACAACAAAACAGCAATTTAATTAAAATTAAAATTTTAATTTAATTTAAACAACAACAACAACAACAACAACAACAACAACAACAACAACAACAACAACAACAGCAGCAGCAGCAGCATCAGCAGCAGTAACAACAACAACAGAACAGTAATTTTATTAACAATAACAACAGCAACAACAACAACTACGCATCAATTTAGAACAACAACACAACAGCATGTAAGTGATTCAATGAGCATGATTCAGAATGTCGAAGCTGGATCTGTACGTAGACAGTGGACTCAGTCACTGCGGAAGTCTGTTGTCCGTAAAGTCACCATCTTCGTCCCGGGACATGCGGGAGTCGAGGGAAATGAACGAGCTGATAAACTGGCTGGCTCTGCACCCCCTGTAGATGGCCAGCCCATGGATCGTGCCGATGTTATTAACGTCCTCAAAGATATGGCGAGAACAGAGGACTTTGACGTCAGTGAATCCACATCGCTGTCCAGGATGAAAGACTTGGGAGTAAGAATCGGCACGGCCAGACGCGGGAGGTACATCGGGAAAACAAAGCGCCTCGTCAATCAACACAGAACTGGCACTATTAGCCACCGGAAGCTGATGCATATGCTGGGGGGAGGTTCTGAGCACCTATGAACATGTCCGGAGTGCAATGAAGATACCCCAAATGATAACTGATAACTGATAACTGATAACAAAACAGCAATTTAAATAACAACAATAACAAGAACAACAACTAAACAAAAATTCCATTAACAATAACAACAGCAAGAACAACAACTACACAAAAATTTCAACAACAAGAAAAATCACAAAATGGATTCGCGTAACAGTTCTTAAAAGTTGAAATGAACTAACGTTTGTTACCATTCACTATTGACAAAAGTAAACACTTTTTACCATTGGGGCAAGACCGTAATATATATGTGGCTGGTTCGAATTCTTCTGTGCTAATATTGTTTTTCTTCCTCTTGTCCACCGTGTCATTGGATGCCTTCTTCTGCTGTCTTCAATGAATGATTTTCAATGCCCCTGAGTGCACTTCTAGTGCTAACGTTAGTGGCCACAAGCGGTGTCATCTATTGAAACAGGTGGTTCGAAGATACGGCGGCAGGATGTCTCAGAAGATGAAGAGGAGAATCAAATACAGTTAACACATATATTTGCTATCTCCAGTGCCAACGAGCATGAGTCGCAAGAGCCTCGCAGACTTATCGATCCTGCTTGGTCGGTCTGCCAGCAGTCGGTGAATTAATCAATAGCGTCGACGCACCACCACTCCGTGTAACTGTCTTGATTACACAAATATTTTCTTTCTTTGAAGAGTCTTTAAAATAATAGCCCCGGAGAAACTAAAATAAATAAATATACCCAGAACATAAAACAGACAAACAAACAAATTAACACATAAACAAACAAAGTTTGTTTACAGGACGTAGTATATTTATCGTGTGTAAGACCACTGTTGCCGGTCTCTCTGGCCAAAGGGGTTACACGACTTTCTTCGTAATCCCGTTTATCCACGCAGGATAACGCATCGCGCGAGAATTGGAAGCGGTTCTCCCCGCGTTGGTGACTTGCGGGATAACTGAGCCGGCCGCTCAGAAAGCAATGGCAAACTACTGAGCGTAATCTTGCCAAGAAATCAACAATCAGCTGAAAGATGCTGATGTTGACAGCGATGTCCTGTAAATTGATATGCGAATTTAAAAAAAAGATCAGTGTTAACAGGGGTAGGGGTATCCCTTATCAAAGGCGATATAAGACGCCTCCTTTCCTCCGTTAGTCTATGGGACATACTTGGGCAAGGTGGAGTACCCGTTTATCTCCCCAACCAGGGTTACGTGAAGCCATGGAAGCAGATGCTAGATGGAGTGTGACAGCAGTCGACAGATTGTTGTTGGTTATCGTCTTGCACTCTGCGGCGATAGGCAAATGATCTAATCAGTAGAGACAATGTCTATGGCCACCGACTAGTACAGTCACTGCCCAGAAGGAATGCAATGGCAAACTACCTTCTGCTAAACTTGCCAAGAAACATGGCAATCATAACCGAGACGTTTTCGGGACGGTTGTTATGGAAGCGAAATTCTGCAATGGACATGCTACTGAATGCATGGATGAAGTCCAATGTCTTTGCAGTAGTCTCGCGAGGTATTCGGTCTATGTTGCTGATATGTCGTGCCACTGATTGTACATTCACATGTATTTCAGAAGTCGTACTCTTTAAATGTGATTAATTTTTATCTTTAATAACATGACGTTGGATGAAGAATGACTTGCGCGATGACTTGGATTAAAGTGAGGAAGAGTTGCGCAATTCGTCGACCTCACTCTCTCGCCTGAGTCCATCTGAGTCCAGTGGCAAGACAAGTCGAGACGACTGGAGACGAATACAGGTGCAGTGGATGACCAGGCCGCTCTACGTGCCTTGCCGTGCTCATTACGTTCCACAACGCTTTGCAGGTAAACGCCGTCGTGCCCGTTGAATCAGGAATGATTTCTTCCACGCAGTCTGCCGAATCCTGTCTTCACATGCTGGGTAGGCATACCCTAGTTTACCTCTTGGTTTGACACCAAATCGGATACCCATGCCTGGTTTAGCCAGCCTCTCACAGCTGTTGCCCGGGGGTGGCCGCTGTCGCATGCTGACAGCTACTAGGAGCCACAAGCACGAGCTGGGTGTCAGGCTTGGACCAGTGGGGGATGGGTCCTGAAAAGGACATGAGAGTCATCCTTACCAAAGGTGCTACCAATGCCTGACACCCCGTACCCCCCCCCCCCCCCCCCCTTTCATAACAACAAAAGCATAGACAGATAAACAAACAAACAGACAGATAGACAGACAGTCAGAAAGACAGACAGACAGACAGGTGGGTAGGTAGGTAGTTAGGTAGATAGGTAGTTAGGCAGGCAGGCAGATATATAGCCTGGGAGGTAACTAGGTAGGTAGATGCATTCGTTACATCTTCACCATAGAGACGGTTACCAAGAACAGATACATGTCAAAACAACAAATAGATCAAAGTAACACATAGATCAAAGTAACACATAGATCCAAGTAACAAATATATCACAGTAACAAATAGATCAAAGTAACACATAGATCAAAGTAACACATAGATCAACGTAACAGATAGATCAAAGTAACAAATAGATCAAAGTAACACATAGATCAAAGTAACAAATAGACTAAAGTAACAAATAGATCAAAGTAACAAATAGACCAAAGTAACAAATAGATCAAAGTAACACATAGATCAAAGTAACACATAGATCAAAGTAACAAATATATCACAGTAACAAATAGATCAAAGTAACAAATAGATCAAAGTAACAAATAGACCAAAGTAACAAATAGATCAAAGTAACAAATAGATCAAAGTAACAAATAGACCAAAAGTAACAAATATTCGCCTGTTTACTCAGGTGAAAGTTCTGCAGTTAAACAGTTTCGTGCGTGTCCTTTACAGGGCTGTGTATTCAACCCCTGCATTTATTCGCTGTTTGTGATTTACTAAACAATTTTACTTTCAGTAGTTTTCCTTTTGTTTAACGACCGACGCCTCAAACTACTGAAATCGACAAAAAGCGGTCTGCTTTAGAATCGGCCTGGGCTGATTTCGAACCTGCGACAAGGTATGTCGGAAAATGTGGAACTGCCGGTAGCTATCCCATAAGCCAGAGACGTCGACTGGTCTGGGGGGGGGGGGGGGGGGGGGGGGGAAAAAAAGGGGGGGGGGGACATCTTTAGTCATGACTATCTTTGAGCTGTGACGTGTTTCCAATAGTAGGCCTACTCAGAGTGAGTGGCAGTTACTTTTGTGAGGAAGAAATTATAGAACTATACACAGTGACTGTGAAAAATAAATACAATGAAATAGCTAAACAGAGTATAAATGAACAATGGGAGATGTTAAGGGACTCCATTAATCAAACAGGCAGCGAAATACAACCGGAGAGACGCCAAAATCCTAAGAAAAATGGACGACTGAAGACATCTTAAGATTGATGGACAACATAAAACAGTAAAAATGACAAACAAGAGTATGATCAGATAAGTTTGTAAAAAAAAAGGATAAATGAGAGAAAACAAAAGAAAGCTGGTTAAACGAGCAGTGAAAAAAAAATTGGATTGAATTCTATTAAAGATTTAAAAAAAAAATATGCACCTACAAATCAGTGAGCTCACAGGAAGTAAAATAAGAGTAAATACAGGTTGTTTGAAATCAAAAACAAGAAAGGTGTTATTAAAGGAAAAGGCTGTAATGAAGAAGTGAATAGTATATAAGATGGAGAAAGGGCAGAATTAACAGAAGAAAGTAACTTAGGAGTTCCACATATTCTAAATGAAGAAGTCTCTGACGCTGTCTAACATATGAAGAAAGGAAAAACATCTGGGCCAGATGGAATCACAATATAATAATTTGAAGTGCTGGGAGAATTTGAAGTAGATACATTAGTCAAAGCGTTGAATGAAATTTACAGCAGTGGTATTTACATTATATTTATATAACATTTATTTATATATGATGTGCTGAAATCTGTATTTATTTATATACCAAAAAGACCAGAATGGGAAGACTTTCGTACAATTAACCTCATAAATCATGCCACTAAGCTTCTACTCGGAATTATAATGAGAAGAACAAGAAAGAAAATAAAAATGGAAATTGATAAAGAACAGTATGGATTTTGGGAAAGAAAGGGTACAAACAATGCAATTACATTACGAACACTAATAGAAAGATCAAAAGAGACACAGAAAGACATATGTTTGTGCTTCATAGATTATACAAAGTAAAACGTATTAACTAATTAAAATGTTGGAAGATATCAACATTGATGAGAAATATCTTAGAATAATACAAAATATCTACTGTAACCAAGTAGCAGCAATTAAAATGGGCAATAAAGAGGGAAATTATAAACAAATAAAGTTAGGAGTACGACAGGGATGTATTGTGTCACCCGATCTCTTCTCCCTCTATAGCGAATTTATGATGAGAGAGATCAAATAGCCGGGGATATCAATTGGGGGTTATAATATAAACAATATACGCTACGCAGATGACACAGTCTTGATGGCGGATACTGCAAAATATCAACAACAATTCTTGGACATTGTACAAACCGACAGTGCAAAATAGCGAATTTATGATGAGAGAGATCAAATAGCCGGGGATATCAATTGGGGGTTATAATATAAACAATATACGCTACGCAGATGACACAGTCTTGATGGCGGATACTGCAAAATATCAACAACAATTCTTGGACATTGTACAAACCGACAGTGCAAAGAAAGGACTCTTCTTGAATATCAAGAAAACATCAACAATGGTGATATCAAAGAAAAATGTAACATCAAAATGTAAAATGGAAATAGAAGGGACAATGCTTAACAAAGCGGATACCTTTTAATACATAGGGTCATTTATACCATCAGACGAAAGGTTCACAACAGCAATTAAGAGCAGAATATGGCAAGCAAAAGCTGCATTTTAGAAAATCAGAAAATGAAAAAGTATCTTATGTAATAAATCACTATCATTGAATGTAAGAAAGAGAGTGTTGAAGAGCTATATAGAACATATTTAGCTTATGGCAGCGAATCTTGGAATGTAAATGAACAAACTAGGAAGCACTTAGAAGTAGCAGGGTTGTGTTTCCTATGACAATTGTGGCGTATTCTTTGGATTGCCAGAGTAACAAACAACGATTGCCTGAAAGAGGCTTATGAAACTAGAACATAATATACAACAATAAGAAATAGACAAACACCTTTCTTTGGTTATGTGATGAGAAGAGAAGCATTGGAGAACATCGCGACGACTAGAAAGATCAAGGGAAGACAGGAAGAGGCTGACTAAGAGAAATAATGCTGGATGGATAGAGACGGTGGCATGGAGGAATATCAGCAGCAGAGTTGACCCAGAACACCAAAGACCGACATATGTAGAGAAAATGAACGCCTACGCCAGCTGGCATGGCACTTAATGATTATGATAAGGAAAAGTCGGCTTCCAAAAATGCGACGCCGTGAACGGGGCACGAAGAAGAAACATGGCAACAAAGACGAACGGAGGCGACAGTGGCAATGGCCAGGGAAGGAGCTGGCTTACCAAGGCTACAGGTGCTAGGATGTATGTGAGGCTACGAAACACTGGGTATATAAGGCTCTTCTCACCGATGTACGGGAGGTTTAGGAGCATACATGTTCTCAGGTATGGGATAAATACGAAACACCGCAAGGACAACGCACACGACCGAACGTCTCGCACAGCAGAGGAAAGACGTATTGAATCATAACCCGGGCGGGCCCGCCAGCATATCTATCTACTTTTCTAACTACCAGCGTACTTATCTGCCTGCCTGCCTGCCTGCCTGACTGCCTGCCTACATGCCTACATACCTACCTACCCACCCCCACCCACCCAACCCGTCTGTCTGTCTGTCTGTCTGTCTGTCTGTCTGTCTGTCTGTCTGTCTATCAGTCAGTCTGTCTGTCTGTCTGTGCTTATATGGCCCTGAAATACATGAGTACGATCAATCAGTGACAAGAAATATCAGCAACATAGACTGAATACCTCGTGACACAACTGCAAAGTCTTACACACGATAAATATACATCTTTGAAGCACCTTTGTTAAAACAACATCTATTTTTACCTGTTTCCTTTGTTCTGATCATTTAAGCTAATTGCTCACGTAAACAACCTCGAGTGTGTAAATAACGCAGAGAAGCAGAATTAATCACTTGTGTAGGTAGAGAAGAAAACTTGAATGGGCTAAACTCTGTACTGACAGCAACAAGAGATGTGAATGAATCACACGCAACAGGCAGAGGAATTAACTTTCGAGTAGTTTGATCGAAAAGCGCTGATGTTTGATGGCATCTTAATGTTCCTACAGTGCTGAATTATTCTTGTTTCACGATAGACAATTCAAAGTCGATAATCAACATGAAATGTTTTTCCTGTTATTAAGCCCCAAGGTTACATCATATTTGACACCATTTATGTTAAGACAACAACGTTTTCAATACTTCAAAGAGTAGCTTAAAGCAATGCATACTGCCATCTATTAACTGTTAATTTCGACACCTCACCCAAGTATAGCAGAGTTAAAGTATCCTCAGTTATCATGTCGCGAGAAATGGAAAGTACTATTTTTGTTTGTAAACGGACAATTGTCACAAGTGTGGTTAAAGTATACTTAATAGTTGTGTTGAGTGACAAATTTTATCTTGTATGTGTCAATCCACTTCAAACTTATGACTTAAGAAGAACGTACAATTGAGCATATATTAAATACATGCACCTATTTCTTGGTCCTCGTGACAAGGATGTTGACTGAGTTGCGACTGATTGTATCGACGCCCAGACATTCGCGTCGAGTCTTTTAGTTGACATATCAGACTTCAACATGTGGCGCTGATTGTTTCTCGGATCATTGTTTTCTCCGGTAGTTTGCTGTAATATCACCAGCGTTCAAAGCCAGCGCTTGGAGGCGGAGTCTCGGCAGCGTTGAGTCGCGGGCCTTGATCCAGACAAGAGTTATTTCTTCCGCTGCGTCTGCGATCGAAGATAACTTGGTCTGCAGAACAACATCTTGTTCATCTCTTCACTGGAGAACTGACCTCGTGACAGTCACAATAGTGTTTGTATATGCAATCTCTCTCTCTCTCTCTCTCTCTCTCTATCTCTCTCTCTCTCTCTCTCTCTCCTCTCTCTCTCTCTCTCTCTCTCTCTCTCTCTCTCTCTCATACCTTGACAAACAAAGACAAATCGTCACAATCATTACCATCAAATCAGGTTACATGTGATCAATTCAGTAGATACTTTCAGTCCGGCATAAACCCAACTGAAAGGCCTGCAATACCAGAATGCGCTCATGACATATCTTTATTATCATCATTCTGTGAGAACAAATACTATGAGACATTCCCTCCAACATACCACTAATGACTACCACAGAAGTATTTACTCATCTCAGTAATCTAAAAAACAATAACTCATCAGGACTAGATGGAATCAGTAATCGGATCCTTCGCCATGCTGCACCGGCGATCTGCGAGTCACTAACTTTTATATATAATCAATGTCTCACCAAAGGTCACTTCCCATCAGCCTTTAAAATCGCTAAAGTGTATCCTCATTTAAAAGCTGGTCCTCTAGACGATCGTCTCATGAGTAATTATAGGCCAATTTCTATAATATCCTCATTATCCAAACCGCTATAAAAGCACATCGACAAAACAACACTAGATCACTTAGTTCGTCATAAACTGATAGTTGACAGTCAGTCAGGATTTCGGCCAAAATATTCTTGCCATACGGCACTAACAAACATGATAGAAAACTGGCATCAAAATATTAACAACAATACTCTAACTCACATGTTCATGCTCTAGTTAAACAAATAGCCAAAAAAGTATACCAACTTGCCAAGATTAAAAATTTCCTTGACGAAAACACAAGATAGATATTCTATACTTCCCATATACAAACACATATTGATTACTGCTCCACAGTCTGGGATGGATGCTCCAAATCAATAACAAAACGCCTATATTCACTCCAGAAAAGGGCAGTGCGTTTAATTAATGGTGAAAAGCTTACCGACAATTCTAACCTACATAAACGTCTTCAGTTACTGCCACTCTACAAACGCCTACTATTTAATCAGGCCAAACTAATTCACAAAATCCTATTTCAAAATGCTCCAAGCTACCTTTGGCCATTGTTTAAATATAACGCTAGACATAGCGAATGACTAAATATACTTCATGTCCTTAAACCTAGGATAGACTTATATAAAACAAGCTTAGCATACTCTGCCGCTCAGTCGTGGAACAATCTTCCACAAGAAATCAAAGACACCACCAATCATTATACATACATTCGCTTCGCAACCTGTTTGAACACTACCCTAGTACAGACTACATTCCCCCATAAACAATAACACAAAAAGACAATAATGGTAACTTATCTCAAACGACAACTAGCCAAAAAACATTCCATTATTTTTGGCACGTTACACCCTCCTTAGGTATTTATAATGCCCATGTTGAACACTGCCTCAGTGAGTCATTTGTTATTGATTATTTTTCATGCGTGTTAATGCTATTGTTCTTTTGTTGTCAAAATTTGCTTCATAAGTGATGTTTAATGACAAAAAAAATTTTTAATGAAAAAGGGGTAGAGAAGAAGGGCAAAAAATGTCGCCCGGGCCTGCTTTGCCCAAATTTTCTTAAAAACCCTTTTAAAAATAAAAACCCCCTTTCGTTTTGGGGTTTTTGCTTTCTTCTCTCTCTCTCTCCCCCTTTTCTCTCTCTTCTCTCCTCTCTCTCCCCCCTCTCTCTTCTCTATCCCCTTGTTTGATATGTATGTAATATTTTAATTAGAACAAAAAAAAATTAAGTATACATAAGGCCGAAAGGAAAACTAACAAGATTCGTATCGAAAATTTTAAAATCACTACCACTGTGGCTTTTGCCGCCCCCCAAAGCCCCCAGAACCAAAACACACACCGTAAATTAAAAATACGCCAAAAAAGTCAGTCTGAACGAATAAAAATTTATTAATATTACCGTACCACTTTTTCCAAAAACAACCGAAAACTACTACCCCCCACTACATCAGTTTTCGCCCGCCACAATACCACCCCCAAACCCCAAAACCCTTTTGGCCCCCAAATTTACTACCACCCGCCACTAGGGCCCCCACTCCCTACATTTACATTGGCCCCCTTGCCGTTTGACAGAGAATTTTTGTGTTTTTAAAAAAGGCCCCTTTAAAAAATTTTACCTATGGCCAATTTCCCGTTGTAAATGTCCGTTCACTTTTTGGGTGATGGGAACCCTCTTGGTCTTTTCCAAACATGCCCCAACTTACGCCCATCACACGCTCGGGTTGTGGGGACTTTTCTGCAATAAATTTTTTTTCCCTTTTCTTTATTCCATTTCTGATGTTTGCCCCCATTTCAAAAACGTTCAGCGGCGGGCTTTGGGTCCCAATGTGCATATCAATGCCTTATCAATCATGTCCCGTTTTAAAACACCTCTTTGGGATCGTAGAGAGGCCGACCTTTAAATTTTCTTACCCATCTTTTAATTTACCAAAAAAAAAATTTTTCCTTTTGGGATTCTACCATCATCCATCCGCCTAAGATGTATTATCCATCTAAGTCTACGAAGACTGAGCATGAATAAACAGTCACACAACCTGATCTTTCCAGTACTTCGGTATTTGTGATTTTGTCTTGCCACTTAATACCAACAATTCTTCGCAGACACCGCATATGAAAGCTGTTTAAACGTTTCCCTTGGTGTGACTAAGTTGTCCAGGTTTCACTGCCATAAAGAAGAGTACTAAGGACACAGGCTTGATAGACAAAGACTTTTGTTTTGGCAGTAAGCTTCCTGTTCTCCCAGACTCTTTTTCTTAACCTGTTCATTGTTGTTGCTACCTTACCAATCCGTATGTTGATTTCCTGATCTAGGGATAATTTGCTATTTACCACTGATCCTAGATATGAAAAATGGTCTACCATCTCTAGTTCGGCATTGTCAATATAGATTAATGGTACCCCATGTGCACCTAGTGACATAATCTCTGTCTTCTTTTTGCTAATTGTTAAACCAAATTCAGAACAAGCATTGGAGAATGCAGATAGTAGACATTGCAATTCTTCCTCAGAGTGGGTCGTAACTGCAGCATCATCTGCAAAAAGCAACTCTCTGTTCAGTACCCTTCTAATTTTGGTCTTGGCCTTCAATCTCTGAGCATTATAGAGGCCGCGATCTGAGCGTGAGTGAATGTATATACCGGCATCCTGATCACGAAAGGCATATTTCAGAAGAGAAAAGTATATTCCAAAGAGGGTGGGAGCTAGTACACAACCTTGCTTAACTCTGATTTCAAACTCTTCAGAAGTTGCACCATCAAACTTGATTATACCCTTCAAGCCTGTGTGGAACGATTCCACAATGAACAGAAGAGTTGGTGGGCAGCCAATCTTCTTTAGTGCCTTGAACAGACCCTCATGACTGACCAAATCAAATGCCTTTGTGAGGTCGATGAAGGCAATAAACAGTGGTCGATTCTGTTCACGGCATTTTTCTTGCATTTGTCGCAAAGAGAATATCATATCAATGGTAGACCGGTTCTGTCGAAAGCCACACTGTGATTCGGGGTAGACTTGATCTCCTAGGACTTGAAGTCTGCGCAGAACAATTCTGGCAAATACTTTTCCAACAATACACAGAAGTTAGATACCCCTATAGTTGTTACAATCGCTCCGATCTCCCTTGTTCTTGTACAGTGTTATGATACTTGAATCTTTGAAATCCTGTGGGACTTGTCCTTCTCGCCAGCATAGCTCTATTAGCTGGCGGATCTGTAGAATGAGTGTGTCTTGCCCACTCCTGATAACCTCTATTGGAATCCCATCCTTACCTGGAGCCTTGCCAGATGCAAGTTCATTTATAGCACACTTAGCTTCTGTTATGATGGGAAGTGTGTCCAGGTGGTCAAGAGTTGGTAGAGCCTCTATGGCGTTGAGGTCATCATCCGCTAGTTTGGTCTCACTTGAGTAAAGCTCCAAATAGTGCTCTACCCATCTGTCCATCTGCTGTTTCTTATCAGTGATGATTTCTCCAGTCAAGATTTTCAATGGTGCACTTCTTTTGATCACTGGACCACAGGCTTTCTTTATTCCTTCATACATGCTTCTTATGTTTCCCTTATCGAAAACTCCACTACTACCACCGCCACTATTGCCACCACTGCTACTATCGCCACTGGCAGCACCATCACCAATACGACCAACACTTGGTTGATTGCTTGGTTGACTGGCTGGTTGACTGGCTGGTTGGTTGGTTGGCGGTTGATTGACTGGCTGGTTGGTTGGTTGGATGTGTGGTTGGCTGTATTGTTGAATGGTTATTTGTTTTGATGGATGGTTCGTTGGCTACAATTATCTCGGAGCGGTCATGGCATCTAATGGAAGATGCCTTGAAGAGATTAGAACAAGAATTGCCATGGTGAAAGTAGCCTTTAACAAGATGAAAAACATGCTGACCAATAGGGGGATGTCAATTGAAACTAGAGAAAGAGTGTTGAGGGGATACATAGAGCCTGTTCTTTTTTATGGATGTGAAACTTGGACAATGGGCAGTCAAGCTGAAGGGCATCTGATGGCCGTGGAATTGTGGTTTCTGAGGAGAATGCAAAGAATACCATGGACAGACAGAGAAACCAATGACCAAGTAATACAGGAGACTGAAATACAGGTAATACAGGTAATGAAAATCGTAAATTGATTGGAGAAATTAGACGTAGACAGTCAATATTTCTTGGACATGTTATGAGGAGAAATGAACTGTAGAACTTGGTAACAACTGGCAAGATCGTAGCAAATAGACCAAGGGGAAGACCGATAAATAAATAAATGGATGGCTTGGCCACATGGCATGGTCGAGAAAGGTACACTGAGCTGATCCGCGACTCTGGAGATCGAGTGAAATGGCGAGTCATGACCGCCCAAGCTTTCCGGCATGGCACATGATGGATGGATAGTTGGCTGGCTGGCTGGTTGATTGGCTAGACTATGGAAGATGGGATGGTTGTGAATCCTTCAGATGTTTGTACTTTATAACTCTTTTAAATCCGATGTATTGGCGTCCATGTCCCCTAATCCATCTAAAAGGGCTTGCATAGTTTACACTGAGGTCGATGTTGATACTTGTCTCTTGACCAAGGCCTAATTTACCAACTCCACAGGTAAAGTAAAGTAAAGTAAAGTAAAGTAAAGTAAAGTAAAGTAAAACACTTCACGTTAAGTAAAGTAAAGTAAATTAAAGCAAAAGTAAAGTAAACTAAAGTAAAGTAAAGTAAAGAAAAGTAACTTTACGTAAAGTACAGTAACTTTACGTAAAGTAAAGTAAAATAACTTCACATAAAGTAAAGTAAAGTAAAGTAAAGTAAAGTAAAGTAAAGTATCTTCACATAAAATAACTTCACGTACAGTAAAGTAAAGCAAAGTAAAGTAACTTCACGTAAAGAAATGTAAAGTAAAGTAAAGTAAAGTAAAGTAAAGTAAAGTAAAGTAAAGTAAAGTAAAGTAAATGAACCATTTTACGCGCCTTGTGGTGCATTGAACATATAGCACTCAACCCATACTCTTATAAGAGACCAATCGGCACTGTTTGGGGGTGTGGCCAGACTCTGGCCAGTCGCCTTTACTTTCCGTGCAGTGTTGCCATTTTGACGCTTTTCGCACTACATTTAGTGCTTTTTCAAGTCATTTAGTGCCAAAAGTTTGCATTTAGCGCGGCCGCGCTTATTTGGTGTTTCACAATTTTAGGAGTACTTTTTAGTGCTTTTTTGTGTGGGTAAAAATTACTTTAAAAAATCATTTTGGGGACACTAAAAAGCCGAATTTGAGCTGAAGCGAGGAAGTAAAACAGTCTTAGTATATTACCGTGCAATATTCAAGTAATTTAACTCCCTTTAATACGATTTAGTTGAAGTGAGTGACTGCAACGCGCAGGCAATATGCAGTGCGTTAAAAGATTGGTTAAACAAGAATTGACTTGAGTTGCAAAGACTAGTTGCACTCACCACTGACAATGCATTTGTCATGACAGGTGTAAACAATGGAGTATATAAAAAATTAAAATCCGTTGTTCCTCATCTGGTACTAGTTAGGTGTGTATATCATTCCCTTCAGCTGGCAGTGTCACAGGCTGAAGCTGCTTGTCTGCCCAGGAACATAGCGTTCATGATTAGAGAAACATATAACTGGTTTTCTCACTGAAGTCTTCGTCAAGCAAAGTAAAGGGAGCTTGTTGCTTTATTAAATGATGGACAACATCCGCTGAAGGTTGTTCAATTAAGCCAGACACGATGGATGTTCATTCAATCTGCCATTGTCAGAATATTGCAGCAGTGGGTCGAGCTCAGAACTCATTTTGATATAGCAAGACTCAACGAGCGCTGTTATACAGCAGACCTTCTACATTCTATGTTTAGGGACATGAAAAACTATGTGTATCTCATATTTCTCAAGCATATTCTCGGAAAAGTTCAAAGTGTGAATAAGAAATTCGAAGCAGATATACAGGATCCAACAAAACTACTCAGCGTCCTTGTCCAACTTACTGATTCTATCAGTTCAAAGATTGCTATTCCTGGGAAAAAAATAACAGAAAGTGATGCTTTTCAAGATTATTTAGATCCTAATCCCAATCTAGGTTATGAGTTTGAGAAATAAATAGCAGGCTACAAGTTTCCTGATGAGAAAGAAATTCGTGGAAGGTGCATCCAGTTTTTAGTAGAGCTGTTGACACAGCTGCGATTACGTTTGCCCGATAACGTTCGAGTTTTGCAGTCCATGTCATGTCTTAGTGGAAGTGAATGTCTACAGCCAATGACGCCCTGTATATTGGATCTTGCTAAAATGTTTGTAGAAGATGCAGCTACTCTCACCAGCATCGATTTCCAGTGGAGAAAACGTCATCATATGCAGTAGACACAGACCTCTGACATACTTGGACTGTGGGCATAAATTCAGGGATGCCACCGGTGAAAATCCTTTCCAAGATCTTACAGATTTAGCTTTAACTGTGCTCATTTTACCTTATTCTAATGCGGACTTCAGTCAGATGGGAATTATAAAATCAAAATTGCGGAATAGTCTGAGCATAAAGAGTTTGACAGCTGTTTTGACTATTAGATATCAAATGAAAAGATATGGCAAATGCTGTCATGATTAAAAACTACCTAAGGATATTCTATGAAAAATTGGATCACAGGAATCATATACACGTTTCTTTCAATCATCATCATCATCATTGCAAGAGTAAACACAGCAGTAAATAGCTACATAAACTGAAGAGGATTTGTCTGACTGGGATTTGGCAGATCTGGAATAAACTTCATTCTAATATTCAGTGATAATAATAAATTATAATGTGCTACTTTATAACATTTTGAATGAATACCGACAATGCTTGTTTTAGTGATTCCCCCCCCCCCCCCAAAAAAAAAAAAATTATTATTGCAATTTAGTGCTTTTTTGGCTCGAGAGTAGTTCTGATTGGGATTTGGCAGATCTGGAATAAACTTCATTGTAATATTAAGTGATAATAATAAATTATAATGTGCTATCTTGTTACATTTGTAATAAAAACAGTTGGTGCTTTTGTTTTGGTGCTTTCCAAAGATTTTTGGTGCTTTTTAGTGCTTTTTTTTTGGGTCGATGTTAATGCTTTTTCATCAAAGGGAGATAGCAACACTGTTTCCGTGAGATTAATCCCTGACCACTTCAGGTTGCGTCGATCTGGTAGCCCAGCTTAAGTGCAAAAATAAGAGTCCGCCCCGATGGGCATCGATCCCATGATTGCAGTTCCGACAGAACCACGTTAATGTACACACCAAGGTGGCTTCTGTAATGCTTGGGCGTGTCTTCTAAGACCGAGTATGTTTTTTTTAATGTTGCATATCCCTTACAGGACGTTGCAGTCAACACCATTATTTTTCAGTCAATGTCCTGTCAAAGACTCAGGAAGACCACCCTGAATGAGTGGTCTACCTCAAGTAGATTAGAGGTAACCCAGTGCCCCTACATGAGGGCAGGGTAGGTGTAGGGAGTAGATAGGAAGGGGAACTATCAAATAGTTCTCTCATGAGACACGGAGGTGTCAACCAGAGAGTAAGCACTCTGGTCACGGCATAATCACGCCAACGTGATAGACACGGAGAACTAGAATGAAACTCAAGAGAGGCCACTACTCTAAGCGTGCTGAATGATGCAGCACGCAAAAGCCGAAGTACGCACAAGGTCCCTCCGCGTACTGTGTAATCAGCACGCGGAGAATAGTCAGACAGGGGACAGACTTCGTAGGGAACACATCGCTTAGCGTCGATGCGTATTTCTTTAGCCGAGTAGATAGATTTAGCAGTAGGGTTAGGAACGACTAGTGATAGGCAATTCTGTGTATTCATGTGTGATTCATTAGCGACCGTTTTGTGCATTTATGTAATGTAAAGAGCCAGTGGCAATAAAATGTGTAATCAATTCCTCTCGTACGACTGACAAATCTTTTTGTGTGGTGCGAGAGAAGTTTATCCCGTAATGCCTGTAGCATCGCTTGATGACAGGCTAGGATAAAAGTGGTGTCAGAAGTGTAGCTTGGACAATTGTTCAAGCTAAAACACTCACCCACGGCTCTAAAATAGTATTACTGTCAGTTAATCACAGGGTTTAATTTATGTTAGTGAATAATGGCGTGTGCAGACTAGAACAAAGTGCGAGCTGTGCCCATCGTGACCGATTAACGTTTATTTATGCTTATTGAAATGTTTTGTGCTTATGAACATGTTTTCTTCTGATTTGTAAGTATTATTATTATAGTTTTGTATCATTTATTTCTACAATTACTGATTTATTTATGAGTATTTGTCAAAAATGATTTACGGCGGAGCAATACACAAGAAATGAGCCGGCGACAATATCGATTTTTCCAATCTAAAAATAGCGCTGCGCCTATGACGTATCGCGACTGACAAACAGCTGCCCTACGCCATTTGCAATCAGCGACGGATTGTTTACAAATCGCCAAGCGGCTGCTCGCCTGAATCTTTGGCTTATATTAAATATTATTTGTTTATACAAGCTATTTATTGAATATATTTATTTATTTGAACATTATTATTACCTTTATATTTATTTCAAAGCATTTATTTAATTATTTGTATACCTTTTCTATTTGTTACCGTCACGATGGCACTACTTTCGCTATGCAAATAAGACTCGGTCTGCACAGCACTTCCATAAATTAAACAGCAATAGTTAGGGAAGGCAGAAGACATTAGAACGAAGACAGGACATTGACATTTATTATTAATTATACCACATTGTGTTGTCCGGGGGCATGTGATTGTACAAAATTGTCTAAAGTCATATGTCGTTTACAAATGGTTAATTGTTGATGCTCTTGTAAACCAGATGTAACAAGAGCTGTTTATGAGAATAACTCAAGCTGTATGTCGAAGTGCCGAACGATTGGACCTGAGGTGCCAAACGATTGTACCTGATTTTCTGGAATGTTAAGATGAGTATACCCAAATTATTTTGAATGCAATATGATTAATAATGCATCTCTTTTTCAGGGTGTGATCTATTAGTATATTTTTGTGATCTATTCGTCAGGGTGTAATCTAAGAATATATTTTTTGTACACAGGGATTTAACAACTTAACATATCTAATATACCTGAATAAATATTTAAGTGCCTATCAACTCTAGCTAATTACCCAACAACATGGCAACTTTAGCTGATTTCATAAAAGCAGGCAAGGAATTAGAATACACAGGAAAGGAATTAGAGCAATATGCTGATCAAAAATTTAGGGAAGCAAAAGATGCTGAGAGAGATGAACGTGCACGAGAAAGACAACATCAGAAGGAGATTGGAGAACAAGAAAGACAACACCAAAAGGAGATTGTAGAACTAGCTGAAGAAACTAAACAGAAGCAGTTAGAACATGATAAGGAGATTAAGCAAAAACATTTAGATCAGGAAAGAGAATTAAAACAAAAACAATTAGATCAGGAAAGAGAATTAAAGCAAAAACAATTAGATCAGGAGAAAGAATTAAAACAAAGAGAGATAGATGAAATGGCAAGAGTGAAAGAAAAACAAATACAGGTTGAATCAGAGACACAGTTAAAGATGAAAGGTATAGAAGTAGATTCACACTTAGAGATCTCCGCTACAAAACTTAAGAGTCAGCAAGAAGAGAATAAACTTAATAAATACAAACATATTATTAAGCCATTCTGTAAAGAAGATTCCATATCAGCTTGGACAGAAAATGTCGAATATCAGCTGAAATACCACCAAGTACCAATCGATATGTGGGCCATGATTTACATGAAGAACCTCAGTGGGGAGCCCCTTAAAGTTATAGAATCAATACCAACTGATCTTAGATCTAACTATCAGTACATCCACGATAGGATAATGCAACATTTCTTACTTGATGCCCCTGGGTATCAAGTGCAATTTTCTAACTTAAAACCAAAACCAAGTGAGACTTTCATCGATTATGTCTCGAATGTCCAAAGCGTGCTAAATAGATGGCTTAGTGCAGCAAAAATAGGAAAGGACTTTGAAAAACTTAAAAATTTAATAGCCATGGATAAAGTCATATCCACAATACCATCTCCTTTCGCTAAATTCCTTCAGCAGTCAGACATCGAAACCATAGAACAATTTGAGAAGAAAGGCTCTGCATATTTTTCCTCAAATAGGGATATTTTTAAAACATCAAATATCGACTCTGAAATAGTCTCTTTTGTTAAGGACCAACCTAAAAGCTATCGTAGCAATAAAAAACCATTTCAGAGAGTCGACAAGAAAGATCAAAAATTGCCTAAATGTGTGTATTGCCAACTTTTTCATGATACTTACGCTATGTGTGATAAATCACCAAACTATCCGACACATCTTGAGATGGTCATTAAGAAACAACAAAACAAGAGAACTGCATACAGGCGTGCAGTCAAATGCTTCTTCTGTTCTAGCTACGGGCATTATTCCAATAAGTGCCTGGGCCGCCAAAGAATGAAGGCCAACAGTGCAATGTTAATTGATACATCTTCTGATAGTGGTAGTGAGACTGAGTGTGAGGTCGAGAATGAATTACCTTTTAACCAATCTGAAGATGTTTGTTGTGTAAACGATATATTAAGCTTTGACAGTTGTGAGCGATGTCACCAATTTCATGCAGACGGAAAATTAGAATGTGGACATACAGTATCATTCTCCACTGAGAGTGTAAATGCAGCATTAGCCTCCAGAGGCAATTTGGTGTTCCACAATGCATTGGTCAACGAAATACCATGCCAATGTTTGCTGGACAGTGGGAGCACTCTTATAGGTCTTAGAAAGGAACTGGTGAATCCAAATGATTATACAGGTGACTCAGTCAAATGCCGAACCTTTTCGGGTAATATTGAAATTTACCCTTTGGCAAGAGCCCGTATTAACACTCCTTTCCTTTCTGGTACCTTTACATGTGCGATTTTAGATAACCCTTGTACTGATCTAATTTTGGGATGCTTACCCCAATTGAAACATTGCACTAACGAAGAAATAGCTGCATGGGAAAAATTAAATGCAGCTAATGCAACAACCAGAGCAGATACTATTAAACACCAAGACACACTACAGGATGAAAGACTACTGTTGCTATCACCAACTAGCACGGATGATACCACCAGACAAAAGTTCATAGACCAGCAAAAAGCTGATCCGAGTGTGTCTCCATATCTAAAGCTATTAAAAGAAAAAGCCAAAGTAACAAAAAACGCATCATGGTTCTTTAGACTTAATAATGGTATTCTTACTCGTTATTATACAACTGGTAACCATGAGATTCAGCAAACGGTGTTACCTGTACAACACCGCCAAACTGTGCTAAAGATTGCACACGAGTCACCGTTTGCTGGTCACCTTGCATACGACAAAACCAGGGCCAGAATTCAGGCTCATTTTTATTGGCCAGGTTTTTGTAATGACATAAAAGTATTTTGTCGTTCATGTAATGTCTGTCAACAACTAGTACGTAAGGGTAAACATCCTACAGCTGAAGTACAACCTTCAACACTGGCCTCTAGGCCATTTGAGAGTGTGGCGGTCGATATTGTTGGACCCCTAAACCAGGTGTCCAGCAAAGGAAATCGCTTCATCTTAACGATGGTAGACCTATGTTCAAGGTGGGTTGAGGCAGTAGCTTTGAAATACATCACCTCCAAAGACGTTGCCAATGTATTTCTACACTTGTTCTCACGATTCGGATTTCCACGTACCATCTTATCCGACCGTGGAACCCAATTCATATTGGCTGCAACGCAAGCCCTTACGAAAATGTTAGGAATTAAACAGCATTTTACAACGGCTTATCATCCAGCCAGCAATGGAATAGTAGAGAAAATTAACGGAGACCTAAAGCATATGCTGGCTAAGGTGACAGCAGAAAACCCAGCTGATTGGGATACACTGTTACCAACAGTGCTGTTCGCCTATCGGGAGATTCCCCATTCAAGCACGGGTTTCTCACCGTTTGAATTAGTATACGGGGCTAACCCACGTGGACCCCTAACAATTTACCATCAGTTAGTAACTAATGCGATTGAAATTCCAACCCCTAAAACACCTTATGAGATGGTAACAGAAACACGAGATAAGATTATGAAATCGTGTATCATAGCCAAGGCAGCTTTGGAGAGGAAGGGTCAAATCTACCGCCAATACGCAAATAAAGGTGCGAGAACTATTAATCTTGAACCAGATCAAGACATACTGCTTTTACTCCCAGACAAACGGAATTTATTATTGACCTCATGGCAAGGGCCATTCAAAGTGGTACGAAAAATTTCAGATGTCGATTATGAAATATCGATAAACGGACACTTAAAGATATTTCATATCAACATGTTGAAACCCTACTTTTCACGACAAGAGACAGAATTAGAGACAGACGAACACAATGCACCCACACCTATGGATCAGACGACAGACATACACAACGCAACTACACTAGTTAGCGAGACTGGCAAAGCCGACAATATACATACACTTAGTGAGCTTACAGAAAACGCACTTAGCACCACCACCGTACTGAATCAGGTAGACGACGACGGGATGGAACTACCTGTTCCAATTGTAGACAAGACTGCGACATTAGATTGTATACGGTTAGAAACGGGACTAACAGAAGAGCAACGACGACAGACAATAGAATTAGTGACGGAGTATAAGGACATATTTTCCGACATTCCAGGTAGGACGGACAGGATCGAGCACTCCATCCTTCTTTCGGACTCTAAGCCTATCAAATGCAGGCCGTACTCTATCCCACTTAGCTACAGAGAAAGTCTAAATAAGGAAATTCTTAATTTAGAAGCTAGTGGAATCATTCAGAAATCTACATCTGAGTACTCCTTTCCAATCGTCTTGGTCAAGAAAAAAGACTCCACAATTCGTCTCTGTGTGGACTATAGGAAACTCAACAATGTCACTAAGATCGACGCAGAACCAATTCCTTCCTGCGAAGATCTTATTCTTGATATGTCCACCTCCAAAATCTTCTCCAAATTAGACCTTACTAAGGGATATTGGCAGGTCCCTATGCAGACGCAATCCATCCATCTTACTGCATTCTCAACACCTTTAGGCCTTTACGAGTGGCGGTTTCTTCCTTTCGGACTTCGTAACGCTCCTGCCACTTTCGTACGCTTAACTAGAGATTTACTACATGGAGTGACGAATACGGTGACATATATAGATGATATTTGTGTCCATACAGATGACTGGACAACACACTTACTGAAACTCAGACATGTCTTCGATAGGTTGCGACTCTTCGGTCTCACGGTCAAACCGAGCAAAGTTGAATTGGGCCTACAAGAAATTGATTTTTTGGGTCATGTCATTTCACAAGGACAACTAAAAACTGACAATAGAATTATTACTAAAATTATGAACCTGACCATGCCTACAACAAAGAAGCAGGTCAGGAGCCTTTTGGGTTTAGTAAATTATTATAGTAAGTTCATACCGAACTTAGCGGAAATCACAAGTGTATTTTCAAATGTTTTAAAAGCATCAGTAAAATTAGATGTCAAAGATGCATTATTAATTTCTGCATTGTCAAAATTGAAAATCCTATTTAGTAATGTACCAATCCTCCGTTTGCCTAATCCTAGGCTCGTTTATTATCTTAGGACAGATGCCAGCAGGATTTCCATCGCTGCAGTACTAGGCCAGTTTTATGATGGCATCTTCCATCCAATTTGCTACGTGAGCCGCAAGATCACACCTGCTGAGTCCAGATATTCCATATCAGAGTTGGAAGCCCTAAGCGTCATCTATTCGGTGAGGAAGTTGCATCGATTTCTAGCGGGTAATCACTTCGTAGTCCAGACCGATAACTCCCCAATCACGGTCATACAAAGTGGGGTGCATCGCAATGACCGCATCTACAGGTGGTCATTAATATTACAGAATTATACTTTTAGTATAGAGCATATTAAGGGTAGGGACAACATTCTTGCTGATACCCTTAGTCGACCATCTGAGGTAGAAATACCTGATATTCCACATGAAAAGGTAGTGTAAGAAATGATAATTTAGTACACTTAAAATATCCTGTGTAAAATATCCTATGTAATACATAGACATCATGATCAGGACTGTGTGCTAAGAACAGTGAACCACCATGTGTCCGTAGACAGCAGAATAAGAACTGTGCTCCAAGAACAAGTGAATCACCGTGTGTACATAGACAGCTCGTTACTTACTATGCTCCATTTGTGTTCCGGTGAATCACCTGTGTTAATCATGGAAGAACAGTGTCAGAACAGTGCATAAAGAACAGACACGAATATACTTGTCTACGACACCAGCGGACTCTACGAGTGGAAGAATACCCATAAGACACAAGTATGACTGTGTAGTGTATTTAGTATACCCAGGATAATTGTGTATATATAAACTATGCCAACGAAAGCAATTTCTGAACGTTATGGCAACCACTAACCTGAGGTAAATAAATACCATGTATATATATTTAGTTATTGTGATATGTATTATAACGTTTTTAATATAGTGATAAATTATAGTTAGATTAGTTACTTTAATATAGAGTTAGATTAGATTTAGGGAATATAATAGATTTTTTTTTGTAGTTTAGATAAATCATTAATTTACCCACTTACTTAGCATAAAAGTAGATTAGTATAGTACTTTAAACTTAATAACAGCTAATTAAAAACTAGGATAAAAAGTTTAGATAGGAACAGTACCAGTTAGTTCATTTCACTTTATTTCATTCCATCTTGATGAACACGTTAACAACCTCATCATTTAAGATTAAAATTAGTTTATACCTTATAGGATAAAAGGATTATACAGATGAACATCCATCATTTACACCATGTAGAGTAAAAATATCAATCATATTTTTTCATTAAAACATTATTTATAATTTTGTTACATTTCACATTTCCCATTTCAGAAAGGTACATAACTCATCTCACATCATTTTCATTTTTTTAGATAGTTAGATTACTTCCCTTAAATTAGATTGATTTTGTACAACAAATTAGGATATATATATTTATAGAAGTAGTATTAGTATTTCAGTAGAATATAGTGTTTAATAATATCAGGGTACAAACTATCAACCCTATTTCATCCATGTAAATATTTTGTAAATACATGACTCGTGCAGTAAGTTACGCACAGTCATTAAGCTCAACTCTTTTCAAACTGAGCCAAACTTGTACAGTGTCACTTCAAGGTTTTTAAATAATTGGGAGAATAAAAGATGTGTGACAGAAGTGTGAAAGTGAGAGAAAATGGAAAATATACAATGGAGAGTGAGGACAACCAGCGGATTTTTTCTACCGCTCAACGCGACTTTTTATTATTTGTCTGCGTCAAGCGTTTGCTTTCAATGTTGAAATATACTGTCTCGAATGTGTTGTGTGTAGTTTAGTGTAGACCTTAGATAAAGTATTTTAAGTCTCATAAGACGGAAACGTAGTCACGAATTAGTGTTATACACTTGTTTGTGGCCACATTTAACCGAATTATGGCACTTGAAAACTAACTTACTTACATATTATAGACAGACACACATGTTAGAAGGTAAAGTATATTAATAGGTACATCCGAACACGCAAACAACCAGGAAAACAAACATGTAAATTACATACATTTTTTAGAACAAAGGGAGATAACTCCGGGTCAGGGGACACAATAGACAACGAAACACTAACTTAACAGTGAAAGATAACTTTACACGCGGAAGCGAGATAGGTAAAGCCTGTCGCACACAACTTGTGCAAGGGTTGTTTAATATTATATGGGGGACATGAAGCAATTCGTGTGTTGACCCTAAGAAAGTCAACTTTGTATGGGTAGTGAGTTAATTTGCTATTTGAGGGCAGGTCTTATAAGACAATGGTCCGGTTCAGACAAACCTCTAATTAATATAATATTGCGATTGAGAAGAGGGCTCACGCCAACCAGACAAGTTTGTGGCGATCACCAGTAGCCAAGTAAAGTGATACTACATTGTGACAATAGTCAGTAGAAGTCTATTGAGTTACCCAGAACCAAGTTATCAGTAGTCTTTGACAAAAATTAGATACACTAATTTTTTAGAAACCTCTTGCGTCACAACCATGAGTCAAAGTTTGTAACGCAACACAGGAGGGGAGGGTGTGTGTCAAAGACTCAGGGAAGACCACCCTGAATGAGTGGTCTACCTCAAGTAGATTAGAGGTAACCCAGTGCCCCTACATGAGGGCAGGGTAGGTGTAGGGAGTAGATAGGAAGGGGAACTATCAAATAGTTCTCTCATGAGACACGGAGGTGTCAACCAGAGAGTAAGCACTCTGGTCACGGCATAATCACGCCAACGTGATAGACACGGAGAACTAGAATGAAACTCAAGAGAGGCCACTACTCTAAGCGTGCTGAATGATGCAGCACGCAAAAGCCGAAGTACGCACAAGGTCCCTCCGCGTACTGTGTAATCAGCACGCGGAGAATAGTCAGACAGGGGACAGACTTCGTAGGGAACACATCGCTTAGCGTCGATGCGTATTTCTTTAGCCGAGTAGATAGATTTAGTAGTAGGGTTAGGAACGACTAGTGATAGGCAATTCTGTGTATTCATGTGTGATTCATTAGCGACCGTTTTGTGCATTTATGTAATGTAAAGAGCCAGTGGCAATAAAATGTGTAATCAATTCCTCTCGTACGACTGACAAATCTTTTTTGTGTGGTGCGAGAGAAGTTTATCCCGTAATGCCTGTAGCATCGCTTGATGACAAGGACGTTGCAGTCAACACCATTATTTTTCTGCTGCTGTTGATGTACTAGGCAAGTTTTACGTTCAGTAGTTTGCCTTTGCTTTCTGAACGACCGGCTTACATACCCCCGTAAGTTACCAGCGCGGCCAATCTCGCAGCTGCTGTTTTCCCCATGTGGATATACGGGATTACGAACAATGTCGATAGCCTCTTGGCCAGCGAGACCGGCTAAGACCGATACCAACCTTGTATCTCTCATTGTTCGACAGAACCGCGGTTTGTGTCGTCCACGGTTGGATTCTAACCTTAGGACCAGCGTAAGGCCAAGGAATTCCCAAGGCGTCGATCGAGAATTCTTTAAGAAACAGCTAGTCAGTTAGGGTCTTGGTTCAAATCTATGTTCATGGTAATATTGTTTCTAATTATTAGATTTATGCAAACTTCGTAGTGAAGCGGGTGGGGGGGGGGGGGGGGGGGGAAAGGGTGGGGATATGGAAGAGAGGAGACAGTCAGGCAGACAGACAGATAGACAGACAGACAGGAAGACAGACAGACAGACAGACAGACAGACAGACAGATAGATAGACAGATAAATAGATAGATAGATAGATAGATAGATAGATAGATAGATAGGTAGGTAGGTAGGTAGGTAGGTAGGTAGGTAGATAGATAGATAGATAGATAGATAGATAGATAGATAGATAGATAGATAGATAGATAGATAGATAGATAGATAGATAGATAGATAGATAGATAGATAGATAGATAGATATATAGATAGATAGATATGAAAGAGAGATAAAGATCGTAACAAGAGAGGAAGAAAGGATCGTGATCGAGTGTCTATGTGCCTACCTCCTAACAACAAAAACAGACTATAAATGACAAAACAAATGCACGTGAGTAGGTTCTTGTGTAGAGATTTAGGAAATAAGATCAAAACCCTAAACAATATTCTGTGACAGCCAGTCAACTTGAACAACAAAAATCCACAAATGAGACACAACTTCGACTACTATGCAACTATTCTACTCAAGCTAAGCCAATCAAATGGAATAAAGGCAACATAGATATATCTTTACTGTGATCTAGAAAACTTCCAGTTAGTGACATTGCATCTCATACAATGAATGCACATTACAATCAGCAATACAATACTCAATAACAGTTGTATTAAATCTAATTCAATGGTTTCCTCACATCAGCATCAATAGTTGTACAATATTCAGCTTATGCACATGCCAGATGAGTAGTGATTTGATCGGCCACACAGCTATGACAACAATAAACTACAACCGACTAGATAGTTGCCGAAGTGCCAACAAGTAGAGAGATTTGTATACTCATGAAAGGCAACAATAATTATTAGCAGTTAGAAAAGTTATTATACACCAAAATGGCTATAGTCTGCTAACAGGTTGGCAAGTTATTATATTTCCGAAGGATAACAACCAACTAGCAGGTTGACAAGTTACTATACTCCCGAAATATAACAACCAGTTAACAGGTTGACATGTTATTAAACTGCCGAAATATAACAACCAGTTAACAGGTAACAACCAACCAACAGGTTGACATGTTATTATACTGCCGAAATATAACAACCAGTTAACAGGTTGACAAGTTATTATACTGCCGAAAGGTAACACCCAACTAACAAATTGACAATTACTATACTATCGAAAGGTAACATCCAACTAACACATTGACAATTACTATACTCCCGAAAGGTAACAACCAACAACCAACAACCAGAGTAACCGTGACATTATATCGTCATGGGTTCTCTGTAAAAGGAGGAAGAAAACGTTTCTACTATCACAGTAGCCGTGGTGATATAACAATGCTGAGTGTGGAAGGCTCGTGATAATATAGTGGACAAGTCTCGTCTTTTATAAATTCATACGTTTATTAGGTGAAAATCATTCATCTTCAAACATGATGGAAAACTCCGACATTCTTGTTGTTTACTTCTTGAATTCCCAGTCCCCAAGTGACGTGTGTGCAAGCCCTGGATACGTCTATCCATTCGTGCACACACGTTCACCAACTATGGTTTCCCACTAGTTAATGAATGCGCAGCATTCCCTAACTCTTTACTCCTAAGCTATACTGTTACATATACCTCCCCTTCTTCAAGGAGATTTTTTTCCTGAAAAAATCTCAACCCCAACTCTTAACCACTTAACTCTACTATACCTGCCCAACAATCCCATATATTTCTCAACTCAACTCTCACCCTCTTATCTCATCATAGCCAAATGCTAACTAGAGATATACTTCATACTATATCAATAATACAAAACTCTCTACAAAATTCGTTATAAAGTTCTCCACAAAACTCTCTACAAAATTCTCCATAAGTGAACCACTATTAAAGTGTCCATCTAAATTATGATTGACAAAAATTGAAGATATTTCCCTTATCTTTTTTCTCCCTTATTCACATTCTCGCTATTCCAGGATAGACAGAAAAGTTTAGTTAAGTCAGTTAGGTTGGATAGGTTAGATTTGGTAGGTGCGCACCTTAAAAAAATATAGAAAGTAAGGGGAAAAAGTAAGAAGTAACCACATTTCTCTTCCCATGCATTCTCAAAACTTTATAAAAATAAAGTTTCTAAAATTTATCTTCATTTTCGTCAATAATAATTGTTGTTATCAAAAAATTGATTAAACACTACAACCATTTTGTATTATACAGCTCGTCAAATTCAACCATTACTTCAAAACCTCCAAATTATTAGTATACTGTTACGTACAGTCTTCTTCTTCCAGTGTCCACTTATTTAAATGCTAAAATTCAACCTGGCATTTCCCCCATATTCTCCCATTAAACGCTGTTCAACCCAGCTCCTATTTCAACTCCCCATTTACCCAATATCGCCCGTCATTCCAATCCATGTATTTACGTTACGAACCAACTAATGTAGTCCCTTTTTCAATCCCCCATTTTAACTCTTTCCAAACCACCTGTAATATCAATTTTTGCTGATACCCCCAGCCACTTTTAAATATACTCCTCCATTACAACATATTGAATCACTTCACTAATCACTACCACTTCCTCCTTAACTCAACCATGTTTCACCCTCAATTTATAAACGTTATATACGTTAAACAACTCAACGTCTATTTCACATTTTCTGTAAGTTCCCAAAAACAACTCTTCATTTTTCCCCTAACTGAACGTCAAGCCATTAATCATTTTAAACACACCCAGGATAACTCAATAAAAGCAACGTTAAATTATCCTCACATTTTATAAAGAACAATTGAAGTCAAACAACAGACTACACAATATCAACCCCCTCATTCTTTGACATCATCTTTATCCCCACACATTAATCAAATTAAACATATGTTATGAAATGAAAGACCATATATATACATACATATTATGACTTAATCAATTATTTTCCGTCTAAGAAAAACTCAACACTTCAACTTAAAAATCAAAATGATCACAAAACATATATCAATAAGTCTGAACTTACTACCATATTATGTCTACTCATCCCAACAACTCTTGATTAAGTTGCCAACTTCCTTCCGTGGAAATACATAAATACCTTGTCTAACTTCTTCTTCTATCTGCAATCTACAGAATATTCTACCGCACTATTTATCTCTTCTCCATTTTCTTAATAGCTTCAAATTTTTTTCTATAAGTGCAATATCTACATCAATATCGTCATCCTCCTGAGGAGAACTATCTTCTTTCATGTCAGCATCTTCATCAGTTTCTGACTTTTCATCCATCTCTTGTTCTGCATCTGTATATCCATTACTAGCAACCGCTAATCTCTTCCTTTCTAAATCCAATCTAATTTTTCTGTCTTGACGTCTTAATAAATTTTCAAACAGTGGCATATCTTCATCACTTGAAGAATTCAGTCTAAACTTCCTTTGCCTCTTAATTTCTCTTTCTTTCTGTCTATCTAACTTTCTTTTTACTGCCTGTCTTGTATTCATAAATGGAGCTTCTATTTTTTCCTCGATTGATTCTTCATTATTATATTCGTCATACGTGTTGTTTTCCTCTATCACGACTGTTTTTGGTATTGTTTCTTCTTGTTCAGCCGTAGTAGATGCTGTTGTTACTTGTTTCCCATTCTCTATAGGTATTGTATATTCCGTTTGTCTGACAATCTGTCCATCTGACAATTCTTCTGAATAATAATTATTATTATTATTATTCTCTGCATCCTTTTCCTCATTATCCCGTCTTAAGTGCTCCACATGTGAACGTGCAACATGCCCTGTAACTTGGTTCTTAATAGTATACGATACTGGACCCTTCTTCTCTAAAATATAATATCCCGGGACCCAATGAGCATCAAACTTAGAGTTTTTCCTATGTTTTTTGTAATAAACTCTATCACCTATGTTGAACTCTTGTAAGTGTGCATTTTTATTTGCGTATTTCTTCTGTCTTTCTCGAGCCTTAATTATATTATTTCTTAAACGTACATGTGCTTTGTGCATCTCTTGTAATCTTGTTTCCTGAAAATCTTCCCCCATATATTTTCTCCTAGGCTTTAATAAATTGTCAATTGGTAATATTGGTTCTCTCCCATGTACTAAGTAAAACGGTGAGAAACCTGTTCCTTCATTTTGGTGTGTACGGATCGCCGCTAATGCTATTCCCAAATAAAGATCCCAATCCATATCGTGTTCTTCTACATTTTTCGCTAGTATGTTGTATAATGTCCTATGTTGTCGCTCATTTTTGGCATTCGAAGTTGGTCTGTAATATGAAGTCTTAATGTGTTTTATATTCAAATCTTTTACCAATTTTTCAAACTTTCTATTTATAAATTCTTTCCCATTGTCTGTAAGTATTATTTGTGGACACCCAAACCTTGGTATAAATTCTTGTAGAAGCATATTTATAACTGAATCAGCACTCTTGTCTGGAATTGGATAAACTTCTGGCCAGAGACTATATGAATCTACGATATGTAGTAGGTATACATTTCCCGATAATGTTTTTGGATGAGGACCTGAAATATCCAAACTTACTTTCTGCATTGGAAATTGAGGAATATCAGTATCTTGTAAGGGACATTTAATTATCTTCATGTTTCTTAACCTACACTTTTCACATGCTTCAACATATTCATATACGCTTTTAAATAAATTCGGCCAGTAATATTTACTGCTAATAGCCTTAACCAACTTATCTCGTCCAAAATGACCATTATTATCGTGATATGCCTTTAAAACTTCTCGTTCTAAATGTTTCGGAATATATTTTCTTACTCCTTCACCTTTTTCACTGATATAATATAATTGATTGTCTTCTTGTAGCTCTACAAATTTTCTTTTAAAAGTATTTTCCCCTGTTTCTTTCAGTTTTCTTTTTATTTGTACTATTTTTGGATCTAATTCTTGTTCATCTTTCATATTAAACTGTTCCAAATGTGGGTCTTCTGTTGTAGGTTCAGACTCTTGATCCGACGGTAAACTCTCAAAGTCTTCTCTATTTATTATGGCAGAATCTAATATATTTACTTGCCAGTTTCGATCGTCTATCTCTGGTTCAGCCTCATCTTCCGTGTTCCCTGATGACTGTGGATACGGGATCCTAGACAAAAGATCGGCGCATGTATTATGTTTTCCTGAAACATATTCCACTGTAGCATTGTATCCCTGTAGATTCAATGCCCACGTTTGTATTTTCCTATTTTGTATTGGTGCTTCTAATATAGACTTTAATGGCATGTGATCAGTTCTAATAATGAAATTGGCATTATGTAAGTAATAATTTAGTTTTTGTAGAGCGTAGTGTATGGCATAAGCTTCTTTCTCAATAATCGGCCATTTGCGTTGAGTTTTGCTAAGTTTATGAGATAAAAAGTAAATTGGCCTTTCATTTTTAACCCCTGGTATTCCAGACTCTTTTCCTTCATATGGTTGAACCAAACATGCTCCTATTGCATTGTCCGAAGCATCTGTATATAGTATTAATTGTTTGTTCAAGTCTGGATGCGTCAATAGTGGTACCACTGTTAAACTGTTTTTTAAAACATCGAATGCTTTTTGACACTCATCATCCCACTTAAATCTAGCGTATTTACCCGTCAAAATTGTAATTGGCTCTGCAATCTTTGAAAATGCTGGGACAAACCGCCTATAATACCCACAGGTTCCTATAAACGCACGTACTTCCTTTATGTTAGTTGGAGGAGGTAACTCTTTAATAGCCTTTATCTTTTCCTGGTCTGGTTTAATTCCTTCTCTATTTATAATATACCCCAAATATTTTGTTTCTGTTTTTAAAAACTGGCACTTACTAAGCTTCAATTTAACATCATGCCTTCTTAACCTGTCAAATACTAGTCTAATATGTTTTAAATGATCCTCCACATCTCCTTTCGTAAAATCAGAATGTCGTCTATATATGCTAGAGCAAACTTTTGCATACCTTCTAAAACTTCATTTATTAAGAGCATATAGTGAGACGGGGCAGTTCGAACCCCGAACGGCATACGTAAGAATTCGTAAGAACCCATATGAGTACAGAAAGCACTTTTCTTTTGCGCGTCCTTCGACATCGGAATACACCAAAATCCTGACCTTGCGTCTAGCGTCGTGAAGAATGTGGAGCCATTAAGCAACCCCAAAATATCATCAATCACTGGCAGTGGGTTACGCTACATTCTTAGTGATTTTGTTCAACGCCCTGTAGTCACAACAGAACCTGCTCGAACCATCAGGTTTGGCTACTATGACGACCGGAGATGACCATTCTGACTTTGATCTTGTTATTATCCCTGCTTTCAACATATCTTCTATTGCCTTTTCCACAATTTCTCTATTTCTTAATGGAGTTCTATATGGTTTTAAACTAATTGGTGGATGGTCTCCTGTATCTATTTCCATTGTAACTGTTTTTGTCTTACCCAATTCTAAATCACTAATCGCAAAAACGTCTTGATTTTCTTTCACGAACTTTTCTAATATTTCCCTATTTTCCGGCGGAGCTTTTAATTGTGATAACAATTCTTGTTCTCTTGTCTTTTTATCAACTGTATCTATCTGAAATGGACGTTTCTTAAATGTATGGATCAATTCATCATTTCGTCTTTTCCAGCTTCTTTTATACTTATTTCCGACATTATTTCTAATCATGGGAGTTTCTGAATACTTATTTCCCCATATGTTTTCTTTGTCTATAGTTAACATGTTATTTTCACTATACTCTACTTTAGCGATTACACAACCTCTATATAATGTAATATTTTTTCCTGTATTATTTAGGAGCATCACTGGAAAGCTGAGATGTCTATCTAGTTCTATTAACCCATCGGTGACTTCTAAGCCAGGTTCCTGTATTATTTCTCTCTCTAATTCTGTTATTTTAACTGTTTGTCCAACCGAAAAGTATGGGTTTTTTTTCATTTTTGCCTGTATTAAATTAACCGTTTGTGGTTTCAAATTCATGGTCGTTTTGACTCTAACTAGTGTCGACACATGCATATCCTCTTCCAAATCTACATACACATCTTGGAATTTTAATTTATGCAAATCAAAAAAAAGTCTCACCCCATTTTTCAATAAAAAATCTCTACCCAATATCATATTTCTATTTAAATCCTTGACCACATGGAACATATGCCTAACATTTATCCCTCCTAATTTAAAATTTATTATCGTTTGTCCAAGCACTTCTAATCTGTGTCCAGTTACCGAATGAAGATTCTCCTGAATTCTAAATATTTTACAATTTTTTAACATTCGATATAAAAATGTTTCTTTAATCACGCTAACTTGTGCTCCCGAGTCAACTAATGTTCTAACTTTATATTTTCCTATTTCTACTATACATGAGCTAGGATCAACCATATTTAGTGACAACTGTTTTATCTCGCCTTGGGGAGATAACTTCTTATGTTTTTTATTTCTAAATGTCCTATTATACTCATCATTTGCGTTTTTAATACATTGATGCATCTTTTGGATCTTACTATCTTCCCCCCTACTGCCGATCCTGTTCAGTAAGCGGGACGCCAATTTCCCTGATTTCCTGGCCTTCTAAAATTTCTCTGCATTTCTCCATAATTCCCATTTGCTGATCTGCTATTTGCAGTTCTGTTCTGTGTACTCGTCTGAACACCTCTATTATTTTGTGTATTCGATGGGACACGTCTGTTACCACAGAAGCGAAAAATGTGCCCACGTTGGTGGCATCCCCAACAAACCACATTCGTGTTATTTGTGTTACCTTCCATGTTTCTTACAGTATTTCTCACTTGTCCTTCTCTACCTTGATTATATACGTTAGTGTTTCTTTGTACCATCTGTACTTCTCCTCGTCTTCCTCTCCATCCATGTCTATACTGTCCTATTTCCATAGGTTCTTTAATTCTATCCTCCGAACTACTACCTAACTCTCGTCCTACTCTCAATCTAAACCTTCTCCTCAAGCTTTCTTCTTGTATGGCGATTTCTACCGCTTGTGACAATCTTGCAGGATTCTCTCTCAATAACTTAAATTTCAATCCATCTGACCTAATCCCGTCAACAAAAATCCCCACCAACATCCGTTCCACTTCTTCAGCTCGTACATTCTGTCCCAAAAATGACTCCTCAGCTAAATTGATTAACCTATCACTGTATAGCTGTACACTTTCCGTAATATTTTGTCTCGTTTGTCGCAACACTGAGAATGCGTGTTGTGGATCAGTAATTTCTGCTTATTTATGTGCCAGGTCGGTTTTGAATTGTTCCCAGGTTTCATCTCCTCCCGCTTCTAGCTTTCTTCTTATATGGTCAGAAACTGGACTTGTACTAGTTCTATATGCTAAATTCTTTTTATCCTCATCTGTAGCGTTCACTAGATAAGCATGTTTCGCAATAGAAATAATCCATTTCTTAAACTGATTCGCCTGTCCATTAAATCTCTCCACATCACTGATTACACTTTGCTGTCTCAATATTGCATCCAACTTTGATATTGCTCCGCCAACTCCACTCAATACTTGAGAAAAATCTTGGGGCTCCATCCTAAAATTCTATAATGGAAATTATCAAGCAATATTATATACAAATATTTTCAAACAATATTATTTCAAAGTAATCATCAAGAAATATTCTGTTCAATTAATTAATCTAAAACTATCCATTACCTAAACTATACGAAAAAGACTCCAACCGATGATCTTGATGAAAAAGGTTCCAGTTCCAATCGCGAATCCTGATAAAAGGGACTCTAATTGACCATCCTGATGCAAAAAATTCCAATCGAGGATCTTGATATAAAAGGACTCTGATCGACAAAACTTGAAATGAGCAGAAAAAGAAGAGCCTCTGGACTTCTCACCTTAATCGAAGTCGATTCCTTCCAGTTGTTTACATACCGCTGATTATGCTCGTTTGGCCTTTAAATTTACAACGCTCGATACAATACGGACTGATTGATTGCTTGATTGATTGATCGATTGATTGACTGATTGATCGATTGCTTGATTAGTTGATCGATTGATTACTTGATTGACTGATCGATTGGTTGCTTGATTAAAAATTCTGGAGTTTACCTTCCGACAAGCAAGGTCACCTTCACTGTATTTCAACCGACAACATTTAACGGTTTCATCAAATCTGACACGACAGCATATCTGGAACATCCATACGTTTCAGAGACAAAACGAGCAAGTCAACAATGGATGGATTCAAGCCTGACGATGGCCACTTTGTTTCAGCACTCGGAACATTACTTGTTATGTGGCGTTCCAACAACAGTCAGTTTAAATCAATTGAAACCAATTTGACTTGAGATAAGTTGACCAGATTCATCAACGCCTTCACTTAGCTGAAGTGACTGTTGACCAGCTTGATTCGAGAATTACAGAAAGTGCAATTTGACCTTGACTCCACCTCAAACAGTCCAGTGAGCTGAAACCATGCTCATAAATGTTTCCATTCTCGATAGTTCTCTGTTTTATTTGGAACTGATCGTTCGGGTGTAAAGACAATTTATTTCCCGAGGTACAAGGTTACTTTATAAGTCGTAAGATGCAATCAGCAGCGACATCATTATATCATTTGCAATTTTCGCTGTAAAACGGCAATTCTTGATCTCATAAAAAAAACACAGCGTAGATCAGCGATCAGGGCACTGCATATTAGTGAGTTATGCATACAAAACTATCAGTCTTTCTATAAAATAAGATTATCAAACCTTCTGACCTTTACTGAGAGATCCTCTTAATAAACACTGAGAAATCACAACAACTACCCCTGGGCGGGCTTTTAGTTGTTGCGTCTCTTATTAATTACTTGAAAACTTCCATAACATCTGTTTCCAGACGTAGACAAAACACTCCTTCGTTTGTTCTTTGCTTGTCAACAATCTTCGCGACATCCCATGTTTGCAATCCTGGTCACGGCACCAATTCAGCCTATATCACAGTAGCCGTGGTGATATAACAATGCTGAGTGTGGAAGGCTCGTGATAATATAGTGGACAAGTCTCGTCTTTTATAAATTCATACGTTTATTAGGTGAAAATCATTCATCTTCAAACATGATGGAAAACTCCGACATTCTTGTTGTTTACTTCTTGAATTCCCAGTCCCCAAGTGACGTGTGTGCAAGCCCTGGATACGTCTATCCATTAGTGCACACACGTTCACCAACTATGGTTTCCCACTAGTTAATGAATGCGCAGCATTCCCTAACTCTTTACTCCTAAGCTATACTGTTACACTACGTGACGTGCTGTCTGGGCTTTAATACAATCAATCAATCAATCATGTGTCATGCCGGAAAGCATGGGCGGTCATGACTCGCCATTTCACTCGATCACCAGCGTCGTGGATCAGCTCAGTGTTCCTGTCTCATCCATGCCATGTGGCCAAGCCATCCAGATATTTTCCTCTCGGTCTTCCTCTTGGTCTGTTCCCTTTGATCTTGCCAGATGTCACTAAGTTCTCCAATCCATTTCTTTTCATAACATGTCCAAAATATTTTGACTGTCTACGTCTAATTTCTCTAATCAATTTACGATTTTCATTTGTCTCCTGTAGTACTTGGTCATTGGTTTTTCTGTCTGTCCATGGTATTCTTTGCATTTTCCTCAGAAACCACATTTCTGCAGTCATCAGATGTTTTTCAGCTTGACTGCACAGTGTCCAAGTTTCACATCCATACAAAAGAACAGGCTCTATGTATCCCCTCAACACTCTTTTTCTCATTTCAATTGACATATTTGTATGTTTTTAGAATGTTTTTCATCTTGCTAAAGGCTACTTTCGCCATGGCGATTCTTGTTCTAATCTCTTCAAGGCATCTCCCATCAGATGTTATGACTGTTCCGAGATAATTCTACCGATTCACTTGTTGAAGAATATTCACATTTACTTGTATACTACATTGTGGTACTTCGTACTTCCATGTGACGACCATAACCTGTGTCTTCTTACAATTTATTTCCAACCCCAGTAGCTCACTGTGTACAACAACTGCGTCTACTAATTGTTGTAGATCTTGTGCATTGTCTTCAATCAATACTGTATCATCTGCATATCTAAAGTTATTGATGTTTCGTCCTCCAATGCTGATTCCATTTAAATCTTCTACATTCCTGAAAATATTTTCACTGTATAGGGAAAAAAGATCTGGAGACATTACACATCCCTGCCTAACACCTCTCTTAATAGGTTGATATTGTCCCACTTCATTATCAATCCTTATGGCAGCTATCACACGCATAATAATAAAACTGACGTCATAGCCACAAACACAGCACAAGTACATCACTGATCCCAGTTAATCAACTAACACAATCTTATTCACTCTTCAGCTTCTAACCCACGATACCCTCATCCCCACTATCATTGCATCATTGTCTTTCAGACCGACAAACCCTCGATTTGTGTGATTACACCATCACCTTTTCTATCCTACACTGCCCCTGTAATTCTTATTTAAATCTTAAATATTTCATTCTATCTTCTCTGTTTCTTCTCTGGTTGAGGAGCCAAATTCCTTGACGAAGTCGACCGACTTAAAGTATAGCAGACGGACAATTTCATGTTGTGTGTTGCGCTGGGCAGCTTGCTCACTGTTTTAACTTCCTACCTGCCCGCTTTGTAATCTCTAGCTGGATTGCAATTAACCTACTAAATGTGTGTTATGCTTGCTGGCCACCCTGTCGACTGTTTTCTTTACTTTAGGACCTGTTAGTCCAATGGTTCTCAACATTTTTTGGCTCAAGCACCCCTTCACCATATGTTCAAAATGTCATCCCATCCCCCGTTTCGTATTTCCTCCCTATACTTTTAAATCTCCCCCCCCCCCCCGCCCTTACACAGTATACGTAAAACTGGAAGCTAAATTTAATAACGCATACTAGAATAAGTCTGGACGTCTACATAAATCGTGATTTGCGGGTCAACTTATGTTATAAAACGAATTTCAGAAGGGCGGGAAATACAGAACCGTAAAGTATGGAGGGAAAAACAATATCAAGTAATCAGTTCTTGAATTAACGCGATCTTAAAATAATCTTAATTCCCCCCGCCCTGAGAACCCTAAAATCCATCCATATCAGGGGGGGGGGGGGCGTTGGGCGGAGAGGATTCCACAACGGTTGAGAACCACTGGGTTAGTCAATGCATTCAGTTAAATGGTAATGACAAATATTAACAGAAATGTAGTACCCCTAGCGTCCTGTACTGAACGTCTTCACAGGTCTTCCTATTTATCTAGCAGGACTAACAAGATCTCCTCGAATGCCATAGCTTGGTTGAACAAGACTTTGTGCATGAACACAAAGCAAAATTATAAACACGAAAAATAACAGAAATTACTCACACTGGGGTTGATTGTGACATCCTGTAAAGAATATGCAACTTTTTTTTTTTTAAATTTGAACGTATTTTCAGTTGAAACTAGTAGCATTTCTGAAGCGATGTCCATTATTAAGGATGTAGTAATTACAGTTATGATAATCACGTTATGTTTACTTTAACTGGAAGCATGTCAGACACTTTTATAAAATATATAAATCTTGCATGTTATTTGCCGGACGTTACCATCAAACCCAGGTTGGTTTGCTAGACAACAATCCACTCATCATGTGCCATGCCGATAAGCGTGGGCCGTCATGATTCGACATTTCACTCGATCACCAGAGTCGTAGATCAGCTCAGTGTCCTTGTCTCGGCCATATCACGTGGTCAAGCCATCCATGTATTTACTAGACTGCCTTCCTGTTGTTTTCTTCCCCTCGATATTTCCAGTTGTCACAAAGTTCTCTAATTTATTTCTTCTCATAACGTGACAAAAAATGTTGACTGTCTACGTTTAATCTCTCTAATCAGTTTACGATTTTACATTTGTTTCTTAGAACTTGGTCATTGGCTTTTCTGTCTGTAAATTGTATTCTTTGCATTCTCCTCAGAAACCACATTTCCACAGCCATCAGATGTTTTTCAGGCTTGACTGCTCATTGTCCACGCTTCACATCAATTCAAAATTACAGGCTCTATGTAGCACCTCAACACTCATTCAGTAGTTTGCCACTGCTTTTTGAACGAGAAATCATCGTTTAAGTCCAACTATTGCCAGCGTACGGGTTTAACCGCCTATCTAGACCATCAGCACACTGGAAGTTTCAGAGTAAGCGCTCTTTTTCTTTCGAACACGTCGACATCCTAGACACTCATAATCCACTTTATTAAAGAGCAAACGATGACAGCTGGATCTATTTGACTGTTTCAGTAAATTCAGCAATGGAACTCTCCAACTGCGCACTGAATACATCTTCGGAAAGACAAGCAAGTTACAACATTCTGTTGGTAATATTCATTACAGAGAAATATCAACACCTATTCACCATAGTCAGCACTGTGTTTTATGTGTGCGGGTTGATTAGTTTCTTTGGAGTCATCGGAAATATCATAAATTTAGTGGTGTTTTGTCGACAAGGTTTCAACACCACCATTAACATTAGTTTGTTCGCGTTGGCTTTTGCTGACTTCTCGAGTACGTTAATGCAACTGTGGATGGTTGTTACCTCATTTTTCCCTTACTTGGGTTTACCTGTTGTATACGAGGATTTCCTGCATATGACTGGAGGTTGGCCGCACGAGTCGTTTAATAGGGTCAGCTCTTCAATCACCGTCTACATTACAGCAGAGAGATGTTTATGTGTTGTTTTTCCAATGAAAATTACACAAATAATTACTATCAGGCGAGCAACAATAGTTATTATGTTTATTTACATAACGACGTTATTATCATCGATTCCCATGTACGCTACAAATTATATAGGCTGGAAGTTCTACCCAGAGTTCAATCGAAGTCTTTACGGTTCTGTTGTTACACCAAGCAATTTACAAGTAGCAACAGTGATGTACTTTTTGAACTCATTCTTTGGACTGGCATCGGTAATGTTAATTGTTATTTTCACATTAATTTTAATTTGGACACTGAGAGAAAAATCTGCCTGGCGGAAGTCAGCAAATATTCAACATAACAAATCTGAAGCCTTGTCTAACAGAGACAGATCTACACTAAATATGGTTGTGTTGATTGCTGTTGTCTTACTTGTCTGTTATACACCTTCTGTCATATTGTGTGTAGTGACTTTCTTTGAACCAGAATTTAGTTCTGTTCCTGGCAGAAAATACGTCATCATATATGAGTTGTGTTGGTCATTTGCTATTGTACTCGAGAACCTCAACGCCAGCATTAATATTCTCTTGTATCTAAAAATGAGTTCAAAATACAGAAATACCTTTCTAAGTCTTTTCGCTCTTCGGAAAATAATAAAAATATCATCAATATACATATAGTATTTGAGTCTTCTTCTTCTTATTTTTCTTCGCCGGCTCTGTGGCGAAAGTTTACGGACGCAGTTCGTAATCCCGCATACCCACATTCGAAACACAGCTGTGGGCAATTTGGCAGCAGACCGTCATGCGCTGGTGTTTTGTGAAATGGTATGGATGCCGGTCGTTCATAAAGCGATGGCAAACTACTGAACGTAAACTTGCCAAGCGATCACAACAGTAAAAAATGCTGGTGTTGACAGGGACGTCCTGTAAAGGTTATGCACTAACCTTCTTCCTCTCCTCCTCCTCCTCCTCCTCCTCCTCCTCCTCCTCCTCCTCCTCCTCCTTCACAAGTGGAAGATAAACTCTACGGACCACTGAGTGAACTAAAAATGACAGGTAAATTCACACAAAAGACGACATTGCAGGCATAGATACATGTCAATTGAACGATAGAAGAAGAAGGATTGGCAATCGTCTCGACTCAATTTTCTTCGGAAACTTATTTTCCTCAACTAATGTCACGCTGTGAATTCGGTATTTTCCATACCAGCTTTTTGTCTATATGCCTTGAATTGACTTACTAACTCAATCATGTAATATTTAATTTGATGTTTGCACAAGTGGGGTAAATATCTAGTCACAATTACAACTTCATAAGCACAACATTTCAAGCCTGCTTGTTGGACATGACAAGTTAGCAGCATATCCTTTACAGGACGCAGCAGTCAACTCTAATAATATTTTGACCTTTTGTGAATTCCTGGACAAGTTTACGTTTAGTAATTTGCCATTGCGTTCTGAACGACCGGCACTCATACCAATGTATCGAAACCAACGCAAGTAGGTCTGCTTCCAAATCGCTCGCAGCTGTGTATCGAACGCGGTATGCGGGATTACTAATTACGCTCGGAATCCTTCGCCACAGAGCCGGCGAAGGGGTGTAAAGAAATAGAAGAAGAACTGATGGACTATTATAGTGTTGGATGTATCAGTACTTATAAAGAATGTGGAATTACTGGGGATGTGAGAAGTAGGAAATACGGCTAATCATCATCATCATCATCATCATCATCATCATCATCATCATCATCATCATCATCATCATCATCATCATCATCATGTGCCATGCCGCATAATCTTAGAGGAGTTTATCTCTTTCCACAGATCTCAGTCCGTGAATTTAATTATATTTAATGATATTAAATAATAGTAGGTTTAAGGGACTCTTGGAATATCACCATTATCATCATGTGCCTTGCCAGCTGACAGGGGTGATCTTGTCTTCCCACATTATTATATCGTTACCAGGCTATATCTATATGTTTGTGTTAACAAATGTGGGTAAAATCAAATCATCATGGAATGAATAGCATACTACAATAATCAAATTCCCACAATAATCTTTAAATAATTATGTTATTTAAGTTGGTAATTTTGTGTTGTTACCTTTAATGTCTTTATGTTACAACCTCACATGAGAAGAATGGGGACGAATTGTATGGTATATGAATACCTAAGGGGGTTAATAATTATTCGCATCACTCAACTCTTTGGGTATGTAACAACCTCTTGTCAATGGTGCTTATTCTATGTATAAGCAACTGGAGGTATGAACTAAGGTACTCTGTGCATAATGCCACGGCCAGAACGCCAACACAAAAGTCCTCCACGAAAAGTACAGTTCATCGTAGATAGAAGCGGCAGTCACTAGAAAACCAGCAGCCATACATTACTGCATTAGGCAAACCAGTCAGTTCTGCGACAAAGCTATTTAGAGATAGTAGTGACATTTGCGCTTATAGTGGTATTAAAACTACACCATATGTTTAATCTATTTCCTTACAGTCTCTCACATGTTCCTAAAACACAATATCTTGTGTCATCCTTCTCACATGTGTATTCGCACAGATCTTTCAGGCAATCAGACGCTTGTGTTTGAAACCCACAATATGTCAATTGTTGAATTTTTCTTGGCATTGCGAACAAACGATACGAACAAAGAGATTGAACAAATTTAAACAAAAGTCATTATGCAAAGAATACAACCATGAATACTGTCCTGGCTTTATGAACCTTTTAGCTGCATCGGTGTCCACTAGCTCACAATGGTTGTTTGAAAAAACAGAGATGTAAATGCCATTATAATGTTCTTCATCAGTGTGAAGCAAACCTCTGCTGTGGTACTGCCATGAGTGATGTAAGCCATGCTGTCAGATGTCCAGAGCATGAGTATGTACAGTATGATCTAGAGTGTATACCCAAGAACAGATGGGTCATCATCATCATCAAGTGCCATGCCGACGTTCATGACTCTACACAGATATCGATCTTTGGTTTTCTGGATCAACTCTACCGTTGATATTTCTCCATGCCACCGTCACAATCCATCCAGCATCATTTCTCAAGGTCTGCCTCTGTCTGTCTTTCCCTTGATCTTTTCAGCTGTCACGATGTTCTTCAATGCCTCTCTTCTCATCACATTACCAAGAACAAATTGTTTGTCTCTTTCTTATTGTTGTATATAATGCTCTAGTTTCATTAGCCTCTTTCAGGCATTCATTATTAGTTACTTTGGCAGTCCAAGGGATTCGTAACATTCGTCTCAGGAACCACATCTCTGTTGCTTCCAGTCTCTTCCTAATTTGTTCATTTACATTCCAAAATTCACTACCAATACAGCAAAAACAGGTTTCTATATAGCTCCTTAGCACTCTCTCAGATGGGTAGTACAGATAATCGTGTCTGCCATCCTAAAATCCAGTTCAGACAGTCAATCTATGTTTACGCTTGTGTGTTGACACTTCCAGACTGAGTATTACGGAAAGTGTTGGAGTTTTCAATCCAAGTTGACAAATCAAGCCTAAAGCATACTCGTGGTAAACTGGTGTAGAAATTGGCGCTGGGAGGAGCAGACCAGCTACCACCAAAGAAAATTTTGCAAACTAGCGACCACCTTACAACCAATCATTACTAAGACCACACCTTGCCCCGTGATTCTAAATTACTGTTTATCCAATAGATCAATAGTAAACTACTCCAAATATTGGATTTGATTTCATTCATTGTAAGGGAAACCTGAGGAAAATGCAAAGAATACCATGACAGACAAAAACCAATGAACAAGTCCTTCAAGAAACAAATGAAGATCGTAAACTGATTAGAGTCATTAGACGTAGACAGTCAAAATTATTTTGGGCATGTTATGAGACGAAATGAATTGGAGAACTTGGTGACGACTGGCAAGATTCGAAGAAAAGAGACCAAGGGGAATACCGAGAAGTAAATACCTGGATGGCTGCCTCGTTGCATGGTCGAGACAGGAACACAGAGCTGATCCACGAACTCTGGTGATCGAGTGAGATGACAGAAACACGACCGCCCCCTTTTTTCGGCAGGGGATATGTGGATGGATGGAAGGGAAACCAACGCAAGCCGGCCTGCTCCAAATCAAACCCCCAGCCATGTTTCGAAAGTGGGGACTACGAATTGCATTCGCCACAGAGCCCGGGTACTTTTTAGCACATAAACACATAAACCGCTTGCATCTCCGTGATTTTTGGGGCCCCTGAACTCTTCTTTATAACCTGCTTCGGAGGTCACGGGTGGCAAGCTCGCCAGGATCTTTTCTCGGGGCATGCCGGTGTGCTGGGGAAAGAACAGGCGGACAGATGGCTGGGTTTTACAAACTTGGTGGAGTATTGATGCATGAAAGGCAGACGTGGTTGCGGCCTTTGGGCGCACGTGTACACCTCGGAGGAGCAAATGGATCATCATGGTCTGACAAGATTTAGGCAGCGAGGGGGTCGAGGGGATCTGATCATTGATCAATCAATCAATCTTTTTAACCAAACATTTGGAATATTCAGTCTTTTAGAAATAGGTTCACAGGCTTGGATTACCTGGTTATACTGTCTGTTTTTGAAAATCTCTTTTATTTCTAAAGGAAGTTTACTGCACAAACGTTTTTTGGGTTTTCAGCATAAATTTTCGTTAATGGAAACTTTTTTGGGAATTCTTTATTTTGTCTATCCTTTTTTGTAAGAATAATGCCATTCTTTGTTTTTATTGATTGATTGATTTTTGGAACCGACATCACAGCATTCGGGGCATTC
>JACEFZ010014837.1:0-47500 GCA_014155875.1 Cepaea nemoralis
GAAAAGGAACCCCGCTAAATAGAAACCAAAGTGTTGGGTTTTAACAGTAACAATTACTTTAGTAATTAGCACTTATGGACTGAATGGTTCGATGTGCAACGGGGATGATCTGTCGTAACAAATAACTAACAAACTGGTACAACTACAAAAACTTGTGCAGTTTTTTAAGGAACGTTAGGAACGGACATTGTGTAGAGTGCAACCGGTCCAGTTACTGTTAATACCACCGGTGTCTATTTCGGATGTTCATGAAATTGATTACCAGAGGTCTACAGAGGCAAAGCAGTATCCGGCAAGATGTTTCGGCAACGGGTGAGAAGTACTTTTTGACGTACCGTGCTGTGGTCTATCTTTGCGGGGATCAGCTGACTGGGTTTGCTGTCTGAGGTCAGAGTCTACACACTTTATAGAACACGTCACACATTTTCTTCACATACACGTCTCATATACTTACATTTTTATTTTTAAATTTAAATCTTTATTAATTTCTAGAAGCAAGAGTTGTTGAGTATGTTGCTTTGGGGAAGTATGAAAAGGGGCATAGTACGACAGTGTGAGAGTGATAGGAAAAGGTGTCCATAGGCTGATGGGTGTTTGGACGGAAGCTGGTGGATTCTCCAGAATATAAAGGGGGAAAAAATAATATTATAATGTGGGTGTCGGATCTCCTCACTCCAGGGACGACACTTTAAAGGAGGACACGACAGTAACCATGTCCACTCATGTGGGTTGCACCAGGTGACGAAGAACTTCCTTCCACTCCATCTATTTCTCCCTTAGTTTGTGTCTTGAGCTCCAGTTCTCGCATGCGGTATTCATGTTCCCTTATCTTGTGGGCTTCTTCTGCTTCCAACTGGGTCTTACGCTCCTCCCTTTCCACTTGACGAAACTCTCGCTCTCTTTCTTGTATGTAATCCGTTAGCTCGGAACCAGCTAAACCAATTGCCTCCCCGTTGGCCCTCAGTTCGGCTGTAGTTACTTTAGGAGTTGCCATAGTTACAGCAGATAAGTCAGCACGTTGAGTAAAGACACCTCAAGGCAGTAAAGAAGTATTCTCTCTAAACTTATATTCTACCTAGAACCTATATCCTTTATCTATGTCTATTAATTATTATAAATCTCCAACACCACACAGTACATCACAACCACTCTCTCATCACAAGAGGAGATATAGGATAAAGACTTATGTAGACGTGTGACCGTGTGACTAGGTATGTAATGTGTCTTACCACCTATCCACATTCACTCTGTCTGGAACTTTCTCACTGCAAAGTCACCAGCATTAATGAAATGTTTCTACCATAAATGTAATGGCACCATATATCCAATGGACGTCCTTCCATTAAAGTCATCAATATATACTTCTATTTATTCCAATCAGTATGTCCCAACATGCAGGTACTCCGCTATGCCTGTGCCAATATGCAGGTACCCCTTTTTGCATATGCCATGTTATGCATTCAGGTCATATGGGTATAATGTATGTACGTACCCCGCTCGCTCCACCAATTATGTCCTGTTAATTTCCCGAAAGGAGATTGGAATCAACAAGCACATCTTTAAACTTATTATCTGTTGGGATTATTGACTGACTTTGGTCTACACTCCTCTCTTCTGTCTTCCCTTCCATATATCTATTTCTTTCACTCTCTCTCTTATTCCCTCAACACATACTCCGACAACAGTTCCTTTCAACGATAAGATAAAAGATATATTAATAAAAACTATGTCTGGTGTATGTATGGATATTGTCTATGTAGTTGGTATGTTCTTCTAGTGTGGTTGCCAGATATGAACTCTGCATGTCTATCAGCGGTGTTGCTTCTCGCCCTTTCATTCTTCAAGATCACAGGACAGCACATCAAACAGGACAGAGCTCACCCGGATGATCCGTATGCTTGAATCTGATGGTAAATCCGTTATTGCATGAAAAAACAAAACTGTTCACCACTGAGTCAAGGTACAGTAATAAAAGTCCCGTAAGTTTATGAATTCACCTGAATCTGTGTCATGACGGTAAGTATCCATCATCGAAAAACCACCACATCGCCACAGTTCGTCCTATAGTCTTTTATTACTAGTCCTGTTTTACTTGTCTATTATTTCTTCTTTATGCATCCAATACGTATGTAGTGGTAAGTATCCCTGCTTGCCCCAGGTTAACATCTTTTCCTTTTAAGGGTTTTAGTGGTATATTCGTTTGAGCATACAGTGTTCTGTATTTTATTTAACTTTATTATTTCTTCATCTTGAAACATGTCCATATTCTGTTTGTTTCTAAGTCAGTACTTTATTGGTTCAAGTGTAGTACTCTTCCTCTCTTCTCTGCTTTCACTAGGAGATTTGAACCTGTGGGGAAGGATAACAGATACCGTGATAAGCATCCGCCCCTTACTACTACTTATGCAAGTGTCCTTCTCCAGCCATAATGACAAGGCTTCCGAAGTGAACACCCGCCTAAGACATATGAATTCACCAAAGTCTAAACTATCCACTAATAGAAAGCCATGGTAAATGCTATTCACTTACATCTATATTCCTATGCTAAACTATACTCTAATATACCTTATAATAATCCTAGTCTGAATTGGGAGTACTAATGCACAATAGATACACAACGTTCATCCGAACGCAGCACAACCCTTTCATAATCTTCTCTCCCGAAACCTAAGAAACACACTCCCCCTCACAAAGACGTAGCCACTCTTTTATAGGTCATCTTTGCCGCATAGTCCTTGACATTGCTGGACACCTCACATCCAGACTTCATTATCATCGTTAGTGGAAAATTACAGATCTGAAACTTTTCCATTATTCATACATTCAGACCGCAATATGCTATCCAATAATGCTGTCTGCCTTTGTCGCAAACCAATTTTTCCACGCGACAGGTTACCTGGACTGTAAGCGGCCCCTTCTGTCTTGACCTATAAACACCTGTGCCTGGTCACTCCGTTGTTTTTTTACTCTTACTGCTTCGTTTGTAACTCTTCTTCTACCTGGTTAGTCGGTGTATACAGTCGTCTATCAGGGAATCATTAACTCTCAGTATTTCACGACAATCATGATCATGATTACCACACAATAAACGAACAAACTGATCACATCAACTTAACCACACGTCATTGGAGACGTAAATTATAAGTACCTCTGAATTCGAAGTCGCATGATGGCGAGGGACACTGGTAATAGGGACAGCTAATCCATACGCAAACAATCAGTCCAGTGTATTATAAGTAGACGCATGTAATGGACTACGCTTGTGTTCAAAGCGAGGGAGCACAAAACAAATCACACGTCACATGATGATGATGGTCACCACACGAGAAACAGATAACAGATCACATAAACTTAAACATGTCACATGATGATGATGATTATTACCAAACAACAAACAAACTCAATCGATTAAGTAAATTTAACAATGCCACATAACGATGATGATTACAACACACACACACACACACACACACACACACACACACGCGCGCGCGCACACACACACACACAACAGACACAACCGATCACGTAAGATTAACCATGTCACATGATAACAATCATGTGGGTGTGTCATTGTGTATCACAAGCAGCGAATGAAAACTGCCCCACTTAATGCAGAACGTGACGTCTGCGGGACCTGGTCCACACACAACCACACAAGCTGGATCCTGGGACTACACTCCGCTCGTCCCTGGTGCAAAACTCGGCGACGCAATTTTTGCACACGGATCACTGACCTTTTTGTCTCCTATATCCTGGACAGAGCCCCAATTTGAGGCGCCCAGTTGAAATTGCAACGTTGTAACGCGTTTACTTATTCAGGTTTCTGATCTGCTGCTGGCATGGGCGATCATGACTTAAATGTTAATAAAAATTAATACTCTCCGATTCTCTTTCCCCATGTGATATTTTAATGAAATTAAATCAATAAGGTGCCGTCTCCACAATGAGGACTGCTGCAGTGGATCCCCAACACTGTCTCTCGCCTTGATTATAAATTATGTCAGACTGCTTGCTGTTCGGTCATCTCTTTATGTTATTTTCCCACTTGTATCGCTGTCTACCTCTTGCTCGTTAACCTTCAATCTTACCCTCGAGTATGGTTTTTATAAGAGTGTTATGTCTTTTAACGTGGCCGAAATATTTCACAAGTCTCTATTTTATTTCTTTTATCAACTCTCTTTTCATTCCCAGTTATTCTAGAATTTCTGTATTTGATTGTTTTTGTTTCTATGAAATAGGACATATTCGTCTGCATATCCACATGTCCGGAGCCTCTATTCGAGTTTATAATTGCTTATTCCTTGTCCAGCCTTCCACGCTATATAATAGCGTTGAATATACCTAACATTTGACAATTCTCATTTTAAATGTTAATTTCTCAAGATCTTAATACTCATTTCATGCTGTTGAAAATATATTTGGTCATTCCAATTCTTTCTCTTAAAAAATAAAAAAAAATTCTGTTTCACTTCTACTATCATTGGTTTTAACTACTCCATGATAACAGAACTTTGTTACTGATCAAACGTGTATCTCAATTTTGTGCGTGTGTGTGTGTGTGTGTGTGTGTGTGTGTGTGTGTGTGTATTCTGCGTCCACTCACTTTGAACACAAGCATTGTCAATACGCACGATACTACTTCTAGTGCACTGGACTGAGGTTTGCGTGTGAATGAGCTTTCCCTATTACCAGTGTCCCTCGCCACCCACTCCATCAGTGTCCCTCGCCAACCCACTCAGACTTCTGAGGCATTTGTAATTTACGCAGCCAAGTCAAGGGACGAGAAGTCAACATTGTAGTCCAACTGACCGATGTAGGGGTTAAACCCGATTCCTCGGCATCAGCACACCGGGTTTTTAAGAACGGGTGCTCGTATCCATTCTGCCACGCAGACCTCCCATTATATGAATGAAGTTAATGTTGTTTATAGTGATTGCCCAGCTGTTTAGCTTTCTGCGTACTTCCTCCTTTGTCTTCCTCTGCTTCTCTTGTCCAGTATCCCCCACCGCCACATAACTGACAATTCTCTATTTCCTTGCTGTTATTGACATGTTCCGTAGCTTGCATTTATTGATTTCCTTATACCGGGTGTTTGTAAAGTCTCACTACACTTTGTATGTAGAACAAATTAAAACAAAATGCTTTCTTCCGTTGATAACACCATTCTGTTTGGAGTGCAAAGAATTACTCCAGCAGATGACAGCCATTCCCTGCTTATTGCTTCTCGAAGGAGCACATTATTTGATGACATCATGTACTTCATTTGTCAAATTTGTTCTACACACAAAGTGTAGTGCGACTTTACAAACACCAGGTTGCTGTAATAAGTGATCTTGTAGAATCTGTATCTGTCAAAACATAAGCTTTTGATGTCTTTCCTCGTAACGACATTCTAAAAAAAAAAAAAAAATTACATGCGTATCATTTACAGGATCTCACAGTCAACCCCAGCATTTTCTGGTTGTATGTGATCTCTTGGCAGGTTTACGTTCAGTAGTTTGCCATTGCTTTCTAAACGACCGACACTTATACCATTGTAAGAACGTCAGCGCAAGGCGGTCTGCTTCCAAATCGTCCGCAGCGGTGTTTAGAACGTCGTTTACTGGATTACGAATTGAGATGTAGAGAGGGGGAGAGACATGAGAGAGGGGGAGAGATAAGAGAGAGGGGGAGAGACATGAGAGAGGGAGGAGACATGAGAGATGGGGAGAGAAAGAGACAGAGATGGGGAAAGAAAGGGGGAGAGATGAGAGGGGGAGATGAGAGGGAGAGATGAGGGAGAGATGAGAGCGAGAGATGCGAGGTAGAGAGATGAGAGGGAGAGACGAGAGAGGAAGAGAGATGAGAGGGAGAGAGATGAGAGGTAGAGATGAGAGAGGGGGAGGGAAAGAGATGTCGAGAGAGAGGGGAAGAGATGAGAGAGGAAGAGAGATGAGAGGGAGAGAGATGAGAGGGAGGGATGAGAGAGAAGAAAGGAAAGTGGCAAAGATAAGAGGGAGAGAGGGAGAGAGATGAGAGAGAGGGAGACTAAAAGAGATGGAGAGAGACAGAAAGGTGTAGAGACACATGTCATATGGACACAGAGAGAAAGATAGAGACAGAGTGACATATACAGTTATAGAAAGAGATAGATAGACAGAGGAGAACAGTGATAGACCATAGAAAGGGACAGAGGGAATGACATATAAAGACGCAGATAAAGAGAGATGAGAGAGAGAGAGAGAGAGAGAGAGAGAGAGAGAGAGAGAGAGAGAGAACTGTCATTTACTGCCAATATAGTACCTTGCGGTGTATGGCAGAGGGGTCTTTGAGCCTGAGGAATTAAAGGCCGCCTGGCTAGTGCAGTCGCCGCGAACTGTGCAGGTTAGGATTTTCTTTTTGCCCCCGACAGAAAAAAAAAATCCCACACCTTACTGAGGGATCGAACCCGGGTCTCCCGAATGAGAGTCCGGCGTTCTAGCCTCTCGGCCAGCCAGAGAGACCTATCCTATTGACTTATCAGTTAGAGATCACGTGACTAGCCGTTGCATTCACTAGCAGTGTAGGACCGTGTGCAAAACGACGTGCAAAACTGGATTGGTTTGTTTGTGTCTGTCAATACATTAGTAATGTTTTCCTCACTGGTAATTTGGTAATTTCTTTCTTTCTTTCTTTCTTTCTTTCTTTCTTTCTTTCTTTCTTTCTTTCTTTCTCTTTTCCAATGGAATTATTTTATTGATTTGTTTCTGTCTGCCTGTCTGTTTGTCTGTCTTACCTTCTTTCTCATTTTCTTTCTTTCTTTCATTTATAAATTTATTCTTTTGATTTCGTATAATTCAGTGTTATTGCATTGTATACCTATCTATCCGTGTATATATCTGCCTTTGTATCTGTCTTTGTTTTTTCCCCCTTATTTCTATCTTTATTTTTGTTGTTTATCCTTTTGTCCTCGTTCCTCATTTCAGTCAATGGTTTCTGCTTGCCTATCTTTCTTTCTCACGCTTTTTTCTGGTCTTAGCTTTTTTCATTCTGTCGTTTCCTATACCCCCCCCCCCCCCCCCCCAATACACTTTACTGCCTGTCTGTCTACCGACATAATATTGGCCAGTCTATGTGAGACAGACTCGCTGCCACGTAGACAGACTGGACACAGTCACACGTTCACGGGAGAAAACTGATAGATTTGAGGGCGTCTGCCTGGCGAAGTGGTTAAGCTGCCTACTTTGCGCCCCAAATGTTCTGGGTTCGATTCCGACTGACGTCATCCGATTCACGAATACCGTTTTCTTGGAGACTCCCGGGGTTGTCGCTGGAGCTACGGAGTTCGTGCTTTGAGCGACGCTCTCGACAGACCGCCCTGCGGGAAGAGACCGAGCAATATGGGATAAAACCCGACGCAATAAAGTCGACCCTCTTGGCTTTCAATAACCCTATTTTAAACATGAGTTTTACCTTGAGGGATCGCTCAGGATAGTTAGTTAGTGGGCAGGTTGTCCTCATTACACACGGAATCATTTAGTCCATAAGTGCCCGGATCCCCTCCTCAGTATCTCATGCAACCTGTAGCGGTCGATGACACCCGTTCTGTGTTGGTTGACGATTCTTCTTTGGCTCCCTGCATATCGCTCAAGTCTTTCTTCACCTCTGCTGACGTTATAATCTGGCAGGTCTGGTCAATGTTGCATATTCATACTCGTCTCGTGACTCGTTTAATTACCCGGCCTCTCTGACGACATTCACTATATCAGTCCGGTCCATTTCTCGACCGCTGTCCACAGGCATTTTCTCTTACATTCGCGTGTCCTGGCACAAAAATAAACCCGATCTTTATCAGCCTTGACCTCCTCAGAGACTCCACCCACTGTCTTTGAGCCCAGCCCATCTGGATCTTTTTGAACACGCTCGTTGAATTACCAAGAAAGCATGCCTGGGTGAAAGTCTGTGTCTCCAGCCAGGCTGTGGCTTTACTTGCTGCCACCACCTCCATAGTCAGGCTACTTGTGGTCACCACAAAGACACCACGGTCCTCCTTCACAGTTCACCCTCCAATCTGAGCAGTAATTTTCCATGAGCAGCTCACGTGTCTAACAATAGACCCATCTGTGCACAAAACTACCTCACTCCCAGAAGAGTTTTCATTTATCAACGCAAAAAAAAAAAGAAATAATAATAATCATTACTTTGCTGAGGATTCGAACCCGGGTCTCACGAATTGAAAGGGAGCCCGCGTTCTAGCCACTCGGACAGACAACAAAGCACGATAATCGGTGAGGCAGATGTTCTCGCATTAATGCTGACGATGATGATGATGATGATGATGGTGATGATGATGATGATGATGATGATGATGATGACGATGATGAATGCGAGAACGCCTGCATCCACAATTATCGCGCATTGTTGTCAGGCCGAGAGGCTGAAACGCGGGCATCCATTCGGAAAACCCGTGTTCGAATCTTCGGTAAAATAATGCATTTTTTTCAGTCAAAGGTAAAAAGAAAACCCTAACCTGCACAGTTCGCGGCGTCTGCACTAATCAGGGGGTCTTAATTCTTCAGGCTCAATACCTCACTGTTCTACACCGCAAGGTACAATAGGCAGATGACAGTTTTTAATGACATTGTCTACACTCCCTAAACAGCCTAATGCGTACATCCAAGGATGTACCGCACTCTGCTGACACTTGGATCCACGTGATTGCTCATGTGTAGCCTAACAGTCCTTTCAGCATCAGCTGCGAACAAGGAAGGCAGGAAGACAATGGGGATCACGTCAAAACAACAAGGGCAACATAACCCTGAACGGTGCTGCTATCTCAGCCCTGTGCTCCTCCGGGATCGAAACTGCTGGGGACATTTGAGGACTGAAAAAGCTTGACAAATAACATCACAGGTATTCATTGGCATTCACAGAAGTCCAGGGAATACATATAGATTGTATAACCATAGTTAGTTAGTCGTTAGTTACTAGCGGTTCCAACTTCAAGGCAAAGGATCGCGCCATAATGCTGCTCTCCTGTGATAGTGAATATCACACAAAATGCTCTTCACTGCCAAATGTGAAACTGTATAAACATATTGATAATATACCAGAGTCAGCAGAACACCCCGATTTTTATATATGTTTGCTGTTTGACTTCATCATCATCATCACCTCACACGATCACCAGAGTCGTGGATCAGCTATGTGTTTCTGTAGCAAGCATGCCATGTGACCGAGCTATATATATATATATATATATATATATATATATATATATATATATATATATATATATATATATATATATATATATATATATATATATATATATATTTACTTCTCGGCCTTTTCCTCGTTATTTCCCCTCAATTTTGCTGGTTGTCACCAAGTTTATGTTTTCTCATAGCGTGTCGAAAAATTGTGTCTAGTCTACATACACTAAGACTACCCCAAAACACGATATATCTAGGCAAACTTTCTGACCTACGGAAATAAAAGTCGAAGATAAACTCATGGGACCACTGAGTGAACTTTAAAAGACAGTGAAGTTCATACAAGAGACAACCGTTGCAGATGTAGACACATTTTATAGAAGAGACAGCATTGCAAACAAGACACATTTCATACAAGAGACAACATCGCAGTTATAGACACATTTCATACAAGAAACAACATTGCAGACAAAGTCACATTTCATAAAAGAAACAACATCGCAGATATATACAAACTTCGTACAAGAAACAGCATTGATGATATAGACAAATTCCATAAAAGAAACAACACTGCAGACACAGACACATTTCTAACAAGCGAAAGAAGACGAAGAACTAAGCTAATGATATTCCTCCATGTCAGCTTCTCAGTTCACCCAGCACCATGTCTTCCCGCCTGCCTCTGCCCCCTTTTCCCACCGAATTTTCCTGTCACCAGAATGTGTTCAAATGCATCTGTTGGAGGCCAGCATAACAGAATGGTCAACAATGCTGATTATTAAACATCCGGTGTGCTGATGCTGAGTTAGCGAGTTCAACCCCTACACTGATCAGTTGAACTAAAATATTGACTTCTCTTACAAGTACCTCAGAAGTCGGAGTGGATTCGTCTGATGACGAGGGACACTGGTAATAGGGGAAAGCTAGCACATGCATGGACTATGTTTGAGTTCATAAGCGAGCTAGCAGGGAGAAAAAACACTCTTCTCATTATATAGTCAAAGAATGTTTATATCTTTCTTATAGTGTATGTAATGTTTTACTATAATGTTCAACTATAATGTTCTACGTTAGTGTTCTACGCGTTTCTCGGGAGTGGGGATAATTTACAACATAAGCGTGTTACAGGATTGATATTTTCTGTTATTGACATATTTTAATGCTGGGTCATTGTGAACTTTAGCGATTAACTAGACCTGGCACGTCACGTCCCCAGGCCGTGTGCACACGCAATCATTTGCATACACTGTCCCGGTGGTAGACTTTGTCTCGCCGTGTGCAGGAATGAACATAATAAATACACGCAACACTCTGCCTGGCTCATTCATCGCAGGACATCAAGGCCAATTTTACACCTGTTGTCACTTCTCTAGGTTTTCTCAACTCAGGACACCAAGGCCGATTTTACACCCGTTATCACATCTCTAAGCTTTCTCACGTCCAACATTATCACCATGAGCGGAAAAGGAAAAGGAGGTAATTCAGATTTGTATTATTTGCTTCAGAAATTATGTTTTATTTATTTACTTTCATTCAACGCCTTTATCTAACAAGCGCAGTTTTAGTTAGTTAAGTTGTGTATCCTTTACAGGGCATCGCATTCATCCACAGCATTTTGTTTTTGCTGTTGTGATTTCTGGGCAAGTTTACCTTTAGTAGTTTGCCATTATTTTGTGAACGACGGACACTCATACCATTGTATGAAAACCAGCGCAAGTCAGTCTACTTCCAAACCGCCCGCAACTGTCGTTTCGAAGCGGTATGATGCGGGATTGCCAGTTGCATCCGTAACACCCTGATCAGGCATTTTTTATTTGTTTGGGTGCTCGCTCGCTTTGAACTCACGCGTAGTCCATACACACTAATTATAGTAATGAAGGACTGAATTTTGCGTGTGGGTTAGCTTTCCCTATTAAAAGTGTCCCTCGCCATCAGGCGAAACCACTCCGACTTCAGAGGTACTTGTAATTTACATCCACAAGTCAAGGACGACAGGTCAACATTTTAGTCTAGCTGTCCGGTGTAGGGATTGAACCGCTTACCTCGGCATCAGCACACCGGATGTTTAAGAACATGCGTTCTTATCTATTCGGCCATGCAGACCTGCAGGCAGCTTTCAAACATTTGCTGTTATATACCCGTCCACTCGTGTACATAGTTACTTCTACCGTGGTTTATAGAGACAGCTTATGGCCTTGTTTGACCTTTCCTCTTCTATCCTTGGATCCGTGGCGAAATGGTCAAATCGTGCTCTGTGCGACTCTTTAGGCAGTCCCTTCTGTTGCAATAGATGAAGCCATATGGTAGTGGTTGGGGGGGGGGGGATGCGACCGGAAAGGTGGGAAAAAGGGGAGGGGAGTTACAATAAGTTTTTGTTTCAATTGTTATACTACACCTTTAGGTACCATCATCATCATCACTGACGTCATCAAGTGCCATCTCATTATAACGTGCGTACCTGAGATCGTCAGTCTTTAGCCTTTGTCCGAAAAGGCTAGTCCACAGATCCACTACCCCATGAGCAAGGGGCTGCACCATACTTTTCCTATTTGTAAAATCTCATACACGTAGGTGGATGTTGGTACTGCCGGGCTGCTCCACCCTGGTAAAGGAAAGAAGGGGAGTTCTGAGGACACACAAGGCAACAGACAAATTCCAGACAAGCCGGTATTCGAACCCGTCTCCCCAACATGAAGGAACAAGAATACATAGCAGTTCGGCCAAATTGACACCATGCAAAAGTGTCGTCGTTAGCCAGATCTATCAACTTACAGAGGCAGACCGAGAGAAAAGATGCTGGGGGTGCTGAGACAGTGGCGTGGAGGGGAATCATGACAAGATGCTGGGGGTGCTGAGACAGTGGCGTGGAGGGGAATCATGACAAGATGCTGGGGGTGCTGAGACAGTGGCGTGGAGGGGTATCATGACATGATGCTGGGGGTGCTGAGACAGTGGCGTGGAGGGGTATCATGACATGATGCTGGGGGTGCTGAGACAGTGGCGTGGAGGGGTATCATGACATGATGCTGGGTGGACTGAGACAGTGGCGTGGAGGGGTATCATGACAAGATGCTGGGTGGACTGAGACGGTGACGTGGAGGGGTATCATGACATGATGCTGGGGGTGCTGAGACAGTGGCGTGGAGGGGTATCATGACATGATGCTGGGGGTGCTGAGACAGTGGCGTGGAGGGGTATCATGACAAGATGCTGGGGGTGCTGAGACAGTGGCGTGGAGGGGAATCATGACAAGATGCTGGGGGTGCTGAGACAGTGGCGTGGAGGGGAATCATGACAAGATGCTGGGGGTGCTGAGACAGTGGCGTGGAGGGGAATCATGACAAGATGCTGGGGGTGGCTGAGACAGTGGCGTGGAGGGGAATCATGACAAGATGCTGGGGGTGCTGAGACAGTGGCGTGGAGGGGTATCATGACATGATGCTGGGGGTGCTGAGACAGTGGCGTGGAGGGGTATCATGACATGATGCTGGGGGTGCTGAGACAGTGGCGTGGAGGGGTATCATGACATGATGCTGGGTGGACTGAGACAGTGGCGTGGAGGGGTATCATGACAAGATGCTGGGTGGACTGAGACAGTGGCGTGGAGGGGTATCATGACATGATGCTGGGGGTGCTGAGACAGTGGCGTGGAGGGGTATCATGACATGATGCTGGGGGTGCTGAGACAGTGGCGTGGAGGGGTATCATGACAAGATGCTGGGGGTGCTGAGACAGTGGCGTGGAGGGGTATCATGACAAGATGCTGGGGGTGCTGAGACAGTGGCGTGGAGGGGTATCATGACATGATGCTGGGGGTGCTGAGGACAGTGGCGTGGAGGGGTATCATGACATGATGCTGGGGGTGCTGAGACAGTGGCGTGGAGGGGTATCATGACATGATGCTGGGTGGACTGAGACAGTGGCGTGGAGGGGTATCATGACAAGATGCTGGGTGGACTGAGACAGTGGCGTGGAGGGGTATCATGACATGATGCTGGGGGTGCTGAGACAGTGGCGTGGAGGGGTATCATGACATGATGCTGGGGGTGCTGAGACAGTGGCGTGGAGGGGTATCATGACAAGATGCTGGGTGGACTGAGACAGTGGCGTGGAGGGGTATCATGACATGATGCTGGGGGTGCTGAGACAGTGGCGTGGAGGGGTATCATGACATGATGCTGGGGGTGCTGAGACAGTGGCGTGGAGGGGTATCATGACAAGATGCTGGGGGTGCTGAGACAGTGGCGTGGAGGGGTATCATGACAAGATGCTGGGGTGCTGAGACAGTGGCGTGGAGGGGTATCATGACATGATGCTGGGGGTGCTGAGACAGTGGCGTGGAGGGGTATCATGACATGATGCTGGGGGTGCTGAGACAGTGGCGTGGAGGGGTATCATGACAAGATGCTGGGGGTGCTGAGACAGTGGCGTGGAGGGGTATTATGACAAGATGCTGGGTGGACTGAGACAGTGGCGTGGAGGGGTATCATTACAAGATGCTGGGGGTGCTGAGACAGTGGCGTGGAGGGGTATCATGACAAGATGCTGGGGGTGCTGAGACAGTGGCGTGGAGGGGTATCATGACATGATGCTGGGGGTGCTGAGACAGTGGCGTGGAGGGGTATCATGACAAGATGCTGGGGGTGCTGAGACAGTGGCGAGGAGGGGTATCATGACAAGATGCTGGGGGTGCTGAGACAGTGGCGAGGAGGGGTATCATGACAAGATGCTGGGGGTGCTGAGACAGTGGCGTGGAGGGGTATCATGACAAGATGCTGGGGGTGCTGAGACAGTGGCGTGGAGGGGTATCATGACAAGGATGCTGGGGTGCTGAACAGTGGCGTGGAGGGTATCATGACAAGATGCTGGGGGTGCTGAGACAGTGGCGTGGAGGGGTATCATGACAAGATGCTGGTGGACTGAGACAGTGGCGTGGAGGGGTATCATTACATGATGCTGGGGGTGCTGAGACAGTGGCGTGGAGGGGTATCATGACAAGGATGCTGGGCGTTGCTGAGACAGTGGCGTGGAGGGGTATCATGACAGAGATGCTGGGTGGGACTGAGACGAGTGGCGTGGAGGGTATCATGACAAGATGCTGGGTGGACTGAGACAGTGGCGTGGAGGGGTATCATGACAAGATGCTGGGGTGCTGAGACAGTGGCGTGGAGGGGTATCATGACAAGATGCTGGGTGGCTGAGACAGTGGCGTGGAGGGGTATCATGACAAAATGCTGGGGTGCTGAGACAGTGGCGTGGAGGGGTATCATGACATGATGCTGGGGTGCTGAGACAGTGGCGTGGAGGGGTATCATGACAAGATGTGGGTGGCTGAGACAGTGGCGTGGAGGGGTATCATGACATGATGCTGGGGGGACTGAGACAGTGGCGTGGAGGGGTATCATGACAAGATGCTGGGGGGGCTGAGACAGTGGCGTGGAGGGGTATCATGACAAGATGCTGGGGGTGCTGAGACAGTGGCGTGGAGGGGGACATGACAGATGCTGGGGTGGCTGAGACAGTGGCGTGGAGGGGTATCATGACAAGATGCTGGGGGTGCTGAGACAGTGGCGGGAGGGGGATCATGACAAGATGCTGGGGGTGCTGAACAGTGGCGGGAGGGGTATCATGACAAGATGCTGGGGGTGCTGAGACAGTGGCGTGGAGGGGTATCATGACAAGATGCTGGGGGTGCTGAGACAGTGGCGTGGAGGGGTATCATGACATGATGCTGGGGGTGCTGAGACAGTGGCGTGGAGGGGTATCATGACATAGATGCTGGGGTGCTGAGACAGTGGCGTGGAGGGGTATCATGACAAGATGCTGGGTGGACTGAGACAGTGGCGTGGAGGGGTATCATTACATGATGCTGGGGGTGCTGAGACAGTGGCGTGGAGGGGTATCATGACAGTATGCTGGGGGTGCTGAGACAGTGGCGTGGAGGGGTATCATGACAGATGCTGGGTGGACTGAGACAGTGGCGTGGAGGGGTATCATGACATGATGCTGGGGGTGCTGAGACAGTGGCGTGGAGGGGTATCATGACAAGATGCTGGGGGTGCTGAGACAGTGGCGTGGAGGGGTATCATGACAAGATGCTGGGGGTGCTGAGACAGTGGCGTGGAGGGGTATCATGACAAGATGCTGGGGGTGCTGAGACAGTGGCGTGGAGGGGTATCATGACAGATGCTGGGTGGACTGAGACAGTGGCGTGGAGGGGTATCATTACATGATGCTGGGGGTGCTGAGACAGTGGCGTGGAGGGGTATCATGACAAGATGCTGGGGTGGCTGAGACAGTGGCGTGGAGGGGTATCATGACAAGATGCTGGGTGGACTGAGACAGTGCGTGGAGGGGTATCATGACAATGATGCTGGGGTGTGCTGAGACAGTGGCGTGGAGGGGTATCATGACAAGATGCTGGGGGTGCTGAGGACAGTGGCGTGGAGGGGTATCATGACAAGATGCTGGGGGGACTGAGACAGTGGCGTGGAGGGGTATCATGACATGATGCTGGGGGTGCTGAGACAGTGGCGTGGAGGGGTATCATGACAAGATGCTGGGGGTGCTGAGACAGTGGCGTGGAGGGGTATCATGACAAGATGCTGGGGGTGCTGAGACAGTGGCGTGGAGGGGTATCATGACAAGATGCTGGGTGGACTGAGACAGTGGCGTGGAGGGGTATCATTACATGATGCTGGGGGTGCTGAGACAGTGGCGTGGAGGGGTATCATGACAAGATGCTGGGGGTGCTGAGACAGTGGCGTGGAGGGGTATCATGACAAGATGCTGGGTGGACTGAGACAGTGGCGTGGAGGGGTATCATGACAAGATGCTGGGTGTGACTGAGACAGTGGCGTGGAGGGGTATCATGACAAGATGCTGGGGGTGCTGAGACAGTGGCTTGGAGGGGTATCATGACAAGATGCTGGGGGTTGACTGAGACAGTGGCGTGGAGGGGTATCATGACAAGATGCTGGGGGTTGCTGAGACAGTGGCGTGGAGGGGTATCATGACAAGATGCTGGGGTGGACTGAGACAGTGGCGTGGAGGGGTATCATTACATGATGCTGGGGGTGCTGAGGACAGTGGCGTGGAGGGGTATAATGACAAGATGCTGGGGGTGCTGAGACAGTGGCGTGGAGGGGTATCATGACAAGATGCTGGGTGGACTGAGACAGTGGCGTGGAGGGGTATCATTACATGATGCTGGGGGTGCTGAGACGTGGCGTGGGAGGGTATCATTACAAGATGCTGGGGGGGTGCTGAGACAGGTGGCGTGGTAGGGGTAAGTCATGACAAGATGCATGGGGTGGACTGAGACAAAGTGGCGTAGGAGGGGTATCATTACATGATAGCTGGGTGGACTGAGACAGTGGCGTGGGGTGGGGGAAGGGGGTATCGATTACATGATGCTGGGGGTGCTGAGAAACAGTGGCGTGGGAGGGGTATCATGACAAGATGCTGGGGTGTGCTGAGACAGTGGAGTGGAGGGGTATCATGACAAGGATTGCTGGGTGGACTGAGACAGAAGTGGCGGTGGAGGGGTATGCATGACATGATGCTGGGGTGCTGGAGACAGGTGGCGTGGAGGGGTCATCATGACAAGAGTGCTGGGGGTGCTGAGACAGTGGCTTGTGTAGGGGTATCATGACAAGATGCTGGGGTGGACTGAGACAGTGGCGTGGAAGGGGTATCAATTACATGATGCTGGGGGTGGCTGAGACAGTGGGCGTGAGGGGTATCATGACAGAGATGCTGGGGGTGCTGAGACAGTGGCGTGGAGGGGTATCATACAAGATGCTGGGGTGGACTGAGACAGTGGCGTGGAGGGGGTATCATTACATGATGCTGGGGGGCTGAGACAGTGGGCGTGGAGGGGTATCATGACAAGATGCTGGGGTGACTGAGACAGGTGGCGTGAGGGTATCATGACAGATTCTGGGGGGTGCTGAGACAGTGGCGTGAGGGGTGATCATGACAAGATGCTGGGGTGTGCTGAGACAGTGGCGTGGAGGGGTATCATGACAAGATGCTGGGGTGGACTGAGACAGTGGCGTGGAGGGGTATCATTACATGATGCTGGGGGTGCTGAGACAGTGGCGTGGAGGGGTATCATGACAAGATGCTGGGGGTGCTGAGACATGTGCGTGTGAGGGGTATCATGACAAGATGCTGGGGGTGCTGAGACAGTGGCGTGGAGGGGTATCATGACAAGATGCTGGGGTGCTGAGACAGTGGCGTGGAGGGGTATCATTACATGATGCTGGGGTGCTGAGACAGTGGCGTGGAGGGTGTATGCATGGACAAGATGCTGGGTGGACTGGACAGTAGGGCGTGGAGGGGTATCATTACAGATGCTGGGGTGCTGAGACAGTGGCGTGGAGGGGTATCATGACAAGATGCTGGGGGTGGCTGAGACAGTGGCGTGGAGGGGTATCATGACTAGATGCTGGGGGTGACTGAGACAGTGGCGTGGAGGGGTTATCATGACAAGATGCTGGGGGTGCTGAGACAGTGGCGTGGAGGGGTATCATGACAAGATGCTGGGGGTGCTGAGACAGTGGCGTGGAGGGTTATCATGACAAGATGCTGGGTGGACTGAGACAGTGGGCGTGGAGGGGTATCATTACATGATGCTGGGGTGCATGAGACAGTGGCGTGGAGGGGTATCATGACAAGATGCTGGGGTGCTGAGACTGTGGCGTGGAGGGTATCATGACAAGATGCTGGGGGTGCTGAGACAGTGGCGTGGGAGGGTATCATGACAAGATGCTGGGGGTGCTGAGACAGTGGCGTGGAGGGGTATCATTACATGATGCTGGGGGTGCTGAGACAGTGGCGTGGAGGGGTATCATGACAAGATGCTGGGGTGACTGAGACAGTGGCGTGGAGGGGGTATCATACATGATGCTGGGGGTGCTGAGACAGTGGCGTGGAGGGGTATCATGACAAGATGCTGGGTGCTGAGACAGTGGCGTGGAGGGGTATCATGACAAGATGCTGGGGTGCTGAGACAGTGGCGTGGAGGGGTATCATGACAAGATGCTGGGGGTGCTGAGACAGTGGCGTGGAGGGGTATCATGACAAGATGCTGGGTGGACTGAGACAGTGGCGTGGAGGGGTATCATGACAAGATGCTGGGGTGCTGAGACAGTGGCGTGGAGGGGTATCATTACAAGATGCTGGGTGGACTGAGACAGTGGCGTGGAGGGGTATCATTACATGATGCTGGGTGTGCTGAGACAGTGGCGTGGAGGGGTATCATGACAAGATGCTGGGGGTGCTGAGACTGTGGCGTGGAGGGGTATCATACAAGATGCTGGGGGTGCTGAGACAGTGGCGTGGAGGGTATCATGACAAGATGCTGGGGTGCTGAGACAGTGGCGTGGAGGGGTATCATACAAGATGCTGGGGGTGCTGAGACTGTGGCGTGGAGGGGTATCATGACAGATGCTGGGGTGCTGAGACAGTGGCGTGAGTGGTATCATGACAGATGCTGGGGTGGCTGAGACAGTGGCGTGGAGGGGTATCATTACAAGATGCTGGGGGTGCTGAGACGTGGCGTGGAGGGGTATCATGACAAGATGCTGGGTGGACTGAGACAGTGGCGTGGAGGGTATCATGACATAGATGCTGGGGGTGCTGAGACTGTGGCGTGGAGGGGGTATCATTACAAGATGCTGGGGTGAATGAGACAGTGGCGTGGAGGGGTATCATTACATGATGCCTGGGTGGACTGAGACCGTGGCGTGGAGGTGTATCATGACAGATGCTGGGGGTGCTGATACTGTGGCGTGGAGGGGTATCATTCACAGATGCCTGGGGTGCTGAGACAGTGGCGTGGAGGGTTATCATGACAAGATGCTGGGGTGGACTGAGACAGTGGCGTGGATGGGTATCATTACAAGATGCTGGGGGTGCTGAGACTGTGGCGTGGAGGGGTATCATGACAAGATGCTGGGGGGTGCTGAGACAGTGGCGTGGAGGGGTATCATGACAAGATGCTGGGGGTGGACTGAGACAGTGGCGTGGAGGGGTATCATTACATGATGCTGGGGGTGCTGAGACAGTGGCGTGGAGGGGTATCATGACAAGATGCTGGGGGTGCTGAGACAGTGGCGTGGCAGGGGTATCATGACAAGATGCTGGGGGTGACTGAGACAGTGGCGTGGAAGGGGTATCATTACATGATGCTGGGTGGACTGAGACAGTGGCGTGGAGGGGTATCATACAAGATGCTGGGGGTGCTGAGACAGTGGCGTGGAGGGTATCATGACAAGATGCTGGGGGGTGCTGAGACAGTGGCGTGGAGGGGTATCATGACAAGATGCTGGGGGACTGAGACAGTGGCGTGGAGGGGTATCATGACATGATGCTGGGGGTGCTGAGACAGTGGCGTGGAGGGGTATCATGACAAGATGCTGGGGGTGCTGAGACAGTGGCGTGGAGGGTAATCATGACAAGATGCTGGGTGGACTGAGACAGTGGCGTGGAGGGGTATCATTACATGATGCTGGGGGTGCTGAGAACAGTGGCGTGGAGGGGGTATCATTACAAGATGCTGGGGGTGCTGAGACAGTGGCGTGGAGGGGTATCATGACAGATGCTGGGTGGACTGAGACAGTGGCGTGGAGGGGTATCATGACAAGATGCTGGGGTGACTGAGACAGTGGCGTGGAGGGGTATCATTACATGATGCTGGGGGTGCTGAGACAGTGGCGTGGAGGGGTATCATGAACAGATGCTGGGGGGTGCTGAGACAGTGGCGTGGAGGGGTATCATGACAAGATGCTGGGTGGACTGAGACAGTGGCGTGGAGGGGTATCATTACATGATGCTGTGGGGTTGCTGAGACAGTGGCGTGGAGGGGTATCATGACAAGATGCTGGGGGTGCTGAGACAGTGGCTGTGGAGGGGTATCATGACAAGATGCTGGGTGTACTGAGACAGTGGCGTGGAGGGGTATCATGACAAGATGCTGGGGGCTGAGACAGTGGCGTGGAGGGGTATCATTACATGATGCGGGGGTGCTGAGACAGTGGCGTGGAGGGGTATCATGACAAGATGCTGGGTGCTGAGACAGTGGCGTGGAGGGGTATCATTACATGATGCTGGGGGCTGAGACAGTGGCGTGGAGGTATCATGACAAGATGCTGGGGGTGCTGAGACAGTGGCGTGGAGGGGTATCATGACAAGATGCTGGGGTGCTGAGACAGTGGCGTGGAGGGTATCATGACAAGATGCTGGGGGCTGAGACAGTGGCGTGGAGGGTATCATTACATGATGCTGGGGGTGCTGAGACAGTGGCGTGGAGGGGTATCATGACAAGATGCTGGGGGCTGAGACGTGGCGTGGAGGGGTATCATACAAGATGCTGGGGGTGCTGAGACAGTGGCGTGGAGGGGTATCATGACAAGATGCTGGGGGTGCTGAGACAGTGGCGTGGAGGGTATCATACAAGATGCTTGGGGGTGCTGAGACAGTGGCGTGGAGGGGTATCATGACAAGATGCTGGGGTGGACTGAGACAGTGGCGTGGAGGGGTATCATGACAATGATGCTGGTGGTTACTGAGACAGTGGCGTGGAGGGGTATCATGACATGATGCTGGGGGTGCTGAGACAGTGGCGTGGAGGGGTATCATGACAAGATGCTGGGGTGGACTGAGACAGTGGCGTGGAGGGGTTATCATGACAAGATGCTGGGGGTGCTGAGACAGTGGCGTGGAGGGGTATCATGACAAGATGCTGGGGGTGCTGAGACAGTGGCGTGGAGGGGTATCATGACCAAGATGCTGGGGTGCTGAGACAGTGGCGTGGAGGGGTATAATGACAAGATGCTGGGGGTGCTGAGACAGTGGCGTGGAGGGGGTATCATGACAAGATGCTGGGGTGCTGAGACAGTGGCGTGGAGGGGTATCATGACAAGATGCTGGGGTGGACTGAGACCAGTGGCGTGGAGGGGTATCATGTACATGATGCTGGGGGTGCTGAGACAGTGGCGTGGAGGGGTATCATGACAAGATGCTGGGGGTGCTGAGACAGTGGCGTGGAGGGGTATCATGACAAGATGCTGGGGGTGCTGAGACAGTGGCGTGGAGGGGTATCATGACAAGATGCTGGGGGTGCTGAGACAGTGGCGTGGAGGGGTATCATGACAAGATGCTGGGGTGACTGAGACAGTGGCGTGGAGGGGTATCATGACATGATGCTGGGGTGCTGAGACAGTGGCGTGGAGGGGTATCATGACAGATGCTGGGGGTGCTGAGACAGTGGCGTGGAGGGGTATCATGACAAGATGCTGGGGGTGCTGAGACAGTGGCGTGGAGGGTATCATGACAAGAGTGCTGGGGGTGCTGAGACAGTGGCGTGGAGGGGTATCATGACAGATGCTGGGGGTGCTGAGACAGTGGCGTGGAGGGGTATCATGACAAGATGCTGGGGGTGCTGAGACAGTGGCGTGGAGGGGTATCATTACATGATGCTGGGGGTGCTGAGACAGTGGCGTGGAGGGGTATCATGACAAGATGCTGGGGGTGCTGAGACAGTGGCGTGGAGGGGTATCATGACAAGATGCTGGGGTGACTGAGACAGTGGCGTGGAGGGGTATCATGACATGATGCTGGGGGTGCTGAGACAGTGGCGTGGAGGGGTATCATGACAAGATGCTGGGGGTGCTGAGACAGTGGCGTGGAGGGGTATCATGACAAGATGCTGGGGGTGCTGAGACAGTGGCGTGGAGGGGTATCATGACAAGATGCTGGGGGTGCTGAGACAGTGGCGTGGAGGGGTATCATGACAAGATGCTGGGTGGACTGAGACAGTGGCGTGGAGGGGTATCATTACATGATGCTGGGGGTGCTGAGACAGTGGCGTGGAGGGGTATCATGACAAGATGCTGGGGGTGCTGAGACTGTGGCGTGGAGGGGTATCATGACAAGATGCTGGGGGTGCTGAGACAGTGGCGTGGAGGGGTATCATGACAAGATGCTGGGGGTGGACTGAGACAGTGGCGTGGAGGGGTATCATTACATGATGCTGGGGTGCTGAGACAGTGGCGTGGAGGGTTATCATGACAAGATGCTGGGGGTGCTGAGACAGTGGCGTGGAGGGGTATCATGACAAGATGCTGGGGGTGCTGAGACAGTGGCGTGGAGGGGTATCATGACAAGATGCTGGGGGTGCTGAGACAGTGGCGTGGAGGGGTATCATGACAAGATGCTGGGGGTGGCTGAGACAGTGGCGTGGAGGGGTATCATGACAAGATGCTGGGGGTGCTGAGACAGTGGCGTGGAGGGGTATCATGACAAGATGCTGGGTGGACTGAGACAGTGGCGTGGAGGGGTATCATTACAGGATGCTGGGGGTGCTGAGACAGTGGCGTGGAGGGGTATCATGACAAGATGCTGGGGTGACTGAGACAGTGGCGTGGAGGGGTATCATGACAAGATGCTGGGGGTGCTGAGACAGTGGCGTGGAGGGGTATCATGACAAGATGCTGGGGGTGCTGAGACAGGTGGCGTGGAGGGGTATCATGACAAGATGCTGGGTGGAGCTGAGACTGTGGCGTGGAGGGGTATCATTACATGATGCTGGGGTGCTGAGACAGTGGCGTGGAGGGGTATCATGACAAGATGCTGGGGTGGACTGAGACAGTGGCGTGGAGGGTGTATCATGACAAGATGCTGGGGGTGCTGAGACTGGGCGTTGGAGGGGTATCATACAGATGCTGGGGGTGCTGAGACATGTGGCGTGGAGGGGTATCTGACAGATGCTGGGGTGCTGAGACATGTGGCGTGGAGGGGTATCATGACAGATGCTGGGGGTGACTGAGACAGTGGCGTGGAGGGGGTATCATGACAAGATGCTGGGGGGCTGAGACTGTGCGTGGAGGGGTATCATTACAGATGCTGGGTGGACTGAGACAGTGGCGTGGAGGGGTATCATTACATGATGCTGGGGGTGCTGAGACTGTGGGCGTGGAGGGGTATCATTACAAGATGCTGGGGGGTGCTGAACTGTGGCGTGGAGGGGTATCATTACATATGCTGGTGGACTGAGACAGTGGCGTGGAGGGGTTCATGACAAGATGCTGGGGTGCTGAGACTGTGGCGTGGAGGGGTATCATTACAAGATGCTGGGGGTGCTGAGACTGTGGCGTGGAGGGGTATCATTACATGATGCTGGGTGGACTGAGACAGTGGCGTGGAGGGGTATCATGACAAGATGCTGGGGGTGCTGAGACTGTGGCGTGGAGGGGTATCATTACAAGATGCTGGGGGTGCTGAGACTGTGGCGTGGAGGGGTATCATTACATGATGCTGGGTGGACTGAGACAGTGGCGTGGAGGGGTATCATGACAAGATGCTGGGGGTGCTGAGACTGTGGCGTGGAGGGGTATCATTACAAGATGCTGGGGGTGCTGAGACTGTGGCGTGGAGGGGTATCATTACATGATGCTGGGTGGACTGAGACAGTGGCGTGGAGGGGTATCATGACAAGATGCTGGGGGTGCTGAGACTGTGGCGTGGAGGGGTATCATTACAAGATGCTGGGGGTGCTGAGACTGTGGCGTGGAGGGGTATCATTACATGATGCTGGGTGGACTGAGACAGTGGCGTGGAGGGGTATCAATGACAAGATGCTGGGGGTGCTGAGACTGTGGGCGTGGAGGGGTATCATTACAAGATGCTGGGGGGTGCTGAGACTGTGGCGTGGAGGGGTATCATTACATGATGCTGGGTGGACTGAGACAGTGGCGTGGAGGGGTATCATGACAAGATGCTGGGGGTGCTGAGACTGTGGCGTGGAGGGGTATCATTACAAGATGCTGGGTGGACTGAGACAGTGGCGTGGAGGGGTATCATGACAAGATGCTGGGGGTGCTGAGACTGTGGCGTGGAGGGGTATCATTACAAGATGCTGGGGGTGCTGAGACAGTGGCGTGGAGGGGTATCATTACAAGATGCTGGGTGTGCTGAGACAGTGGCGTGGAGGGGTATCATGACAAGATACTGGGTGGACTGAGACAGTGGCGTGGAGGGGTATCATGACAAGATGCTGGGGGTGCTGAGACAGTGGCGTGGAGGGGTATCATTACAAGATGCTGGGTGTGCTGAGACAGTGGCGTGGAGGGGTATCATTACAAGATGCTGGGGGTGCTGAGACAGTGGCGTGGAGGGGTATCATGACAAGATGCTGGGTGGACTGAGACAGTGCGTGGAGGGGTATCATGACAAGATGCTGGGGGTGCTGAGACAGTGGCGTGGAGGGGTATCATGACAAGATGCTGGGGGTGCTGAGACTGTGGCGTGGAGGGGTATCATTACAAGATGCTGGGGGTGCTGAGACAGTGGGGTGGAGGGGTATCATTACAAGATGCTGGGGGTGCTGAGACAGTGGCGTGGAGGGGTATCATTACAAGATGCTGGGGGTGCTGAGACAGTGGCGTGGAGGGGTATCATGACAAGATGCTGGGGGTGCTGAGACTGTGGCGTGGAGGGGTATCATTACAAGATGCTGGGGGTGCTGAGACAGTGGCGTGGAGGGGTATCATTACAAGATGCTGGGGGTGCTGAGACAGTGGCGTGGAGGGGTATCATGACAAGATGCTGGGGGTGCTGAGACAGTGGCGTGGAGGGGTATCATGACAAGATGCTGGGTGGACTGAGACAGTGGCGTGGAGGGGTATCATTACAAGATGCTGGGGGTGCTGAGACAGTGGCGTGGAGGGGTATCATGACAAGATGCTGGGTGGACTGAGACAGTGGCGTGGAGGGGTATCATTACAAGATGCTGGGGGTGCTGAGACAGTGGCGTGGAGGGGTATCATGACAAGATGCTGGGTGTGCTGAGACAGTGGCGTGGAGGGGTATCATGACAAGATGCTGGGTGGACTGAGACAGTGGCGTGGAGGGGTATCATTACAAGATGCTGGGTGTGCTGAGACAGTGGCGTGGAGGGGTATCATGACAAGATGCTGGGTGTGCTGAGACAGTGGCGTGGAGGGGTAACATTACAAGATGCTGGGTGTGCTGAGATAGTGGCGTGGAGGGGTATCATGACAAGATGCTGGGTGGACTGAGACAGTGGCGTGGAGGGGTATCATTACAAGATGCTGGGTGTGCTGAGACAGTGGCGTGGAGGGGTATCATGACAAGATGCTGGGTGACTGAGACAGTGGCGTGGAGGGGTATCATTACAAGATGCTGGGGGTGCTGAGACAGTGGCGTGGAGGGGTATCATTACAAGATGCTGGGTGTGCTGAGACAGTGGCGTGGAGGGGTATCATGACAAGATGCTGGGGGTGCTGAGACAGTGGCGTGGAGGGTATCATGACAAGATGCTGGGTTGACTGAGACAGTGGCGTGGAGGGGTATCATTACAAGATGCTGGGGGTGCTGAGACAGTGGCGTGGAGGGGTATCATGACAAGATGCTGGGTGGACTGAGACAGTGGCGTGGAGGGGTATCATTACAAGATGCTGGGGGTGCTGAGACAGTGGCGTGGAGGGGTATCATTACAAGATGCTGGGGGTGCTGAGACAGTGGCGTGGAGGGGTATCATGACAAGATGCTGGGGGTGCTGAGACAGTGGCGTGGAGGGGTATCATGACAAGATGCTGGGGGTGCTGAGACAGTGGCGTGGAGGGGTATCATGACAAGATGCTGGGGGTGCTGAGACAGTGGCGTGGAGGGGTATCATGACAAGATGCTGGGGGTGCTGAGACAGTGGCGTGGAGGGGTATCATGACAAGATGCTGGGGGTGCTGAGACAGTGGCGTGGAGGGGTATCATGACAAGATGCTGGGGGTGCTGAGACAGTGGCGTGGAGGGGTATCATGACAAGATGCTGGGGGTGCTGAGACAGTGGCGTGGAGGGGTATCATGACAAGATGCTGGGGGTGCTGAGACAGTGGCGTGGAGGGGTATCATGACAAGATGCTGGGTGGACTGAGACAGTGGCGTGGAGGGGTATCATTACAAGATGCTGGGGGTGCTGAGACAGTGGGCGTGGAGGGGTGTCATGACAAGATGCGGGGTGGACTGAGACAGTGGCGTGGAGGGGTATCATTACAAGATGCTGGGGGTGCTGAGACAGTGGCGTGGAGGGGTATCATTACAAGATGCTGGGGGTGCTGAGACAGTGGCGTGGAGGGGTATCATGACAAGATGCTGGGGGTGCTGAGACAGTGGCGTGGAGGGGTATCATGACAAGATGCTGGGGGTGCTGAGACAGTGGCGTGGAGGGGTATCATGACAAGATGCTGGGGGTGCTGAGACAGTGGCGTGGAGGGGTATCATGACAAGATGCTGGGGGTGCTGAGACAGTGGCGTGGAGGGGTATCATGACAAGATGCTGGGGGTGCTGAGACAGTGGCGTGGAGGGGTATCATGACAAGATGCTGGGGGTGCTGAGACAGTGGCGTGGAAGGGTATCATGACAAGATGCTGGGTGTGCTGAGACAGTGGCGTGGAGGGGTATCATGACAAGATGCTGGGGGTGCTGAGACAGTGGCGTGGAGGGGTATCATGACAAGATGCTGGGTGTGCTGAGACAGTGGCGTGGAGGGGTATCATGACAAGATGCTGGGTGGACTGAGACAGTGGCGTGGAGGGGTATCATGACAAGATCTGGGTGTGCTGAGACAGTGGCGTGGAGGGTATCATGACAAGATGCTGGGTGGACTGAGACAGTGGCGTGGAGGGGTATCATGACAAGATGCTGGGTGTGCTGAGACAGTGGCGTGGAGGGGTATCATGACAAGATGCTGGGTGGACTGAGACAGTGGCGTGGAGGGGTATCATGACAAGATGCTGGGTGGACTGAGACAGTGGCGTGGAGGGGTATCATGACAAGATGCTGGGGGTGCTGAGACAGTGGCGTGGAGGGGTATCATGACAAGATGCTGGGGGTGCTGAGACAGTGGCGGTGGAGGGGTATCATGACAAGATGCTGGGGGTGCTGAGACAGTGGCGTGGAGGGGTATCATTACATGATGCTGGGTGTGCTGAGACAGTGGCGTGGAGGGGTATCATTACATGATGCTGGGTGTGCTGAGACAGTGGCGTGGAGGGGTATCATTACAAGATGCTGGGTGTGCTGAGACAGTGGCGTGGAGGGGTATCATGACAAGATGCTGGGGGTGCTGAGACAGTGGCGTGGAGGGGTATCATGACAGATGCTGGGGGTGATGAGACAGTGGCGTGGAGGGGTATCATGACAAGATGCTGGGGTGCTGAGACAGTGGCGTGGAGGGGTATCATGACAAGATGCTGGGTGTGCTGAGACAGTGGCGTGGAGGGTATCATGACAAGATGCTGGGGGTGCTGAGACAGTGGCGTGGAGGGGTATCATTACAAGATGCTGGGTTGATGCTGAGATAGGTGGCGTGGAGGGGTATCATGACAAGATGCTGGGTGTGACTGAGACAGTGGCGTGGAGGGGTATCATGACAAGATGCTGGGGTGCTGAGACAGTGGACGTGGAGGGGTATCATGACAAGATGCTGGGTGGACTGAGACAGTGGCGTGGAGGGGTATCATGACAAGATGCTGGGGGTGCTGAGACAGTGGCGTGGAGGGGTATCATGACAAGATGCTGGGGGTGCTGAGACAGTGGCGTGGAGGGGTATCATGACAAGATGCTGGGGGGTGCTGAGACAGTGGCCGTGGAGGGGTATCATTACAGGATGCTGGGTGTGCTGAGACAGTGGCGTGGAGGGGTATCATTACATGATGCTGGGTGTGCTGAGACAGTGGCGTGGAGGGGTATCATTACAAGATGCTGGGTGTGCTGAGACAGTGGCGTGGAGGGGTATCATTACAAGATGCTGGGTGTGGCTGAGACAGTGGCGTGGAGGGGTATCATACAAGATGCTGGGTGGCTGAGACAGTGGCGTGGAGGGGTATCATAACAAGATGCTGGGGGTGCTGAGACAGTGGCGTGGAGGGGTATCATGACAAGATGCTGGGGGTGCTGAGACAGTGGCGTGGAGGGGTATCATTAACAAGATGGCTGGGGGTTGCTGAGACAGTGGCGTGGAGGGGTATCATTACAAGATGCTGGGGTGCTGAGACAGTGGCGTGAGGGGTATCATTACAAGATGCTGGGTGTGCTGAGACAGTGGCGTGGAGGGGTATCATTACAAGATGCTGGGGGTGCTGAGACAGTGGCGTGGAGGGGTATCATTACAAGATGCTGGGTGTGCTGAGATAGTGGCGTGGAGGGGTATCATTACAAGATGCTGGGGGTGCTGAGACAGTGGCGTGGAGGGGTATCATTACAAGATGCTGGGTGTGCTGAGATAGTGGCGTGGAGGGGTATCATTACAAGATGCTGGGGGTGCTGAGACAGTGGCGTGGAGGGGTATCATTACAAGATGCTGGGTGTGCTGAGATAGTGGCGTGGAGGGGTATCATTACAAGATGCTGGGTGTGCTGAGATAGTGGCGTGGAGGGGTATCATTACAAGATGCTGGGGGTGCTGAGACAGTGGCGTGGAGGGGTATCATTACAAGATGCTGGGTGTGCTGAGATAGTGGCGTGGAGGGGTATCATTACAAGATGCTGGGTGTGCTGAGATAGTGGCGTGGAGGGGTATCATTACAAGATGCTGGGGGTGCTGAGACAGTGGCGTGGAGGGGTATCATTACAAGATGCTGGGTGTGCTGAGATAGTGGCGTGGAGGGATATCTTCAATAGAATAGACTCAGAACACCAGGGACCACGATCTGTGGAGAATCATGAACTCCAATTCAAAACTGGCAAACATATGATGATGATAACAATGATGATGATGATGATGATGATGATGACAAAAACGATGATGAAGATGAACTGACAACTAAGAAATATGAACAGTGTGAAATGGTAAACTATGATAGCCCATGCCCAGGAACATGGCATATGATGATGATGATGATGATGATGATGATGATGATGATGATGATGATGATGATGATGATGATGATGATGATGATGATGGTGATGATGATGATGATGATGATGATGATGATGATGATGATGGTGATGATGATGATGATGATGATGGTGATGATGATGATGATGATGATGATGATGATGGTGATGATGATGATGATGATGATGATGATGATGATGATGATGATGGTGATGATGATGATGATGATGATGATGATGGATGATGATGATGATGATGATGATGATGATGATGATGATGATGATGATGGTGATGATGATGATGATGATGATGATGATGATGATGATGATGATGATGATGATGATGATGATGATGATGATGGATGATGATGATGATGGTGATGATGATGATGATGATGATGATGATGATGATGATGATGATGATGATGATGATGATGATGATGATGATGATGATGATGATGATGATGATGATGATGGTGATGATGATGATGATGATGATGATGATGGTGATGATGATGATGATGATGATGGTGATGGCGATGATGATGATGATGATGATGATGATGATGATGATGATGATGATGATGATGATGATGCGATGATGATGATGATGATGATGATGGATGATGAGATGATGATGGATGATGATGATGATGATGATGATGATGATGATGATGATGATGATGATGATGATGATGATGATGATGATGATGATGATGATGATGAGATGATGATGATGATGATGATGATGATGATGATGATGATGATGATGATGATGATGATGATGCTGATGATGATGATGATGATGATGATGATGATGATGATGATGATGATGATGATGATGATGATGATGATGATGATGATGATGATGATGATGATGATGATGATGATGATGATGATGATGATGTGATGATGATGATGGTGATGATGATGATGATGATGATGATGATGATGATGATGATGATGATGATGATGATGATGATGATGATGATGATGATGATGATGATGATGATGATGATGATGATGATGATGATGATGATGATGATGATGATGATGATGATGATGATGATGATGATGATGATGATGATGATGATGATGATGATGATGATGATGATGATGATGATGATGATGATGATGATGATGATAAAGCTGACAATGACAGCGATAATGAAGATGAACTGACAACTAAGACATATGGCCAGTGTGAAATGTCAAACCATGATAGCCCATGCCCAGCAGCATGGCACATGATGATGATGTCCTTGCAGATAAAGAACGGGGATGTGAGGTCACAGACTCGCAGGTGTCACATTGGCCCAGGATCTTGTGGCCTCTCCTCATGGTGAGGGATATTGTTACACTGGGAGATGTCAAGTTCATACAATGCTGATTTCTGAACATTTAGAAGTATGGAGAGCCATGTATCACAGGCTCCACGGAGATGGCCCTTCAGTACCAGACTTGGAGGACAGTTTGTACACAAATGGTGTTATAAAAACTGTTTCATCATCACTGTTGTTATCACTGTGTTGTTATTGTGTTATAGAAGACTGATGTTATCACTGTATTGTTATGGTGTTATAGAAGACTGATGTTATCACTGTGTTGTTATGGTGTTCTAGAAGACTGTTGTTATCACTGCGCTGTTATGGTGTTATAGAAGACTGTTGTTATCACTGTGTTGTTATGGTGTTATAGAAGACTGATGTTATCACTGCGCTGTTATAGTGTTATAGAAGACTGTTGTTATCACTGTGTTGTTATGTTATAGAAGACTGTTGTTATCACTGTGTTGTTATGTTATAGAAGACTGATGTTATCACTGTGTTGTTATGGTGTTATAGAAGACTGTTGTTATCACTGTGTTGTTATGTTATAGAAGACTGTTGTTATCACTGTGTTGTTATGGTGTTATAGAAGACTGTTGTTATCACTGTGTTGTTATGGTGTTATAGAAGACTGATGTTATCACTGTGTTGTTATAGTGTTATAGAAGACTGTTGTTATCACTGTGTTGTTATGGTTGTATAGAAGACTGTTGTTATCACTGTGTTGTTATAGTGTTATAGAAGACTGTTGTTATCACTGTGTTGTTATGGTGTTATAGAAGACTGTTGTTATCACTGTGTTGTTATGGTGTTATAGAAGACTGTTGTTATCACTGTGTTATAGTGTTATAGAAGACTGTTGTTATCACTGTGTTGTTAGTGTTATAGAAGACTGTTGTTATCACTGTGTTGTTATAGTGTTATAGAAGACTGTTGTTATCACTGTGTTGTTATGTTATAGAAGACTGTTGTTATCACTGTGTTGTTATGGTGTTATAGAAGACTGTTGTTATCACTGTGTTGTTATAGTGTTATAGAAGACTGTTGTTATCACTGTGTTGTTAGTGTTATAGAAGACTGTTGTTATCACTGTGTTGTTAGTGTTATAGAAGACTGTATGTTATCACTGTGTTGTTATAGTGTTATAGAAGACTGTTGTTATCACTGTGTTGTTTATGGTGTATAGAAGACTGTTGTTATCACTGTGTTGTTATAGTGTTATAGAAGACTGTTGTTATCACTGTGTTGTTATGTTATAGAAGACTGTTGTTATCACTGTGTTGTTATGTTATAGAAGACTGATGTTATCACTGTGTTGTTATAGTGTTATAGAAGACTGTTGTTATCACTGTGTTGTTATGTTATAGAAGACTGTTGTTATCACTGTGTTGTTATGTTATAGAAGACTGTTGTTATCACTGTGTTGTTATGTTATAGAAGACTGTTGTTATCACTGTGTTGTTATGTTATAGAAGACTGTTGTTATCACTGTGTTGTTAGTGTTATAGAAGACTGTGTTATCACTGTGTTGTTATAGTGTTATAGAAGACTGTTGTTATCACTGTGTTGTTATGTTATAGAAGACTGATGTTATCACTGTGTTGTTATGGTGTTATAGAAGACTGATGTTATCACTGTGTTGTTATAGTGTTATAGAAGACTGTTGTTATCACTGTGTTGTTATAGTGTTATAGAAGACTGATGTTATCACTGTGTTGTTATGGTTATAGAAGACTGTGTTATCACTGTGTTGTTATGTGTTATAGAAGACTGATTGTTATCACTGTGTTGTTATGTGTATAGAAGACTGTTGTTATCACTGTGTTGTTATAGTGTATAGAAGACTGATGTTATCACTGTGTTGTTATAGTGTTATAGAAGACTGATGTTATCACTGTGTTGTTAGTGTTATAGAAGACTGTTGTTATCACTGTGTTGTTATGTTATAGAAGACTGATGTTATCACTGTGTTGTTATGTTATAGAAGACTGTTGTTATCACTGTGTTGTTATGTTATAGAAGACTGTTGTTATCACTGTGTTGTTATGGTGTTATAGAAGACTGATGTTATCACTGTGTTGTTAGTGTTATAGAAGACTGTTGTTATCACTGTGTTGTTATAGTGTTATAGAAGACTGATGTTATCACTGTGTTGTTATAGTGTTATAGAAGACTGTTGTTATCACTGTGTTGTTATGGTGTTATAGAAGACTGATGTTATCACTGTGTTGTTATGGTGTTATAGAAGATTATGTAGTTATCACTGTAGTCGTTATGGTGTTACAGAAAAGTGCACCGCAGCCTGCAGGAACGAGCCTTGCCAGTGTGGGAGCAAGTGCCAGTGTGGGGAGGGCTGTGCGTGTGCCGCCTTTAAGACTTGCAACTGTACCAGTGAGTGTCTGATCTCATCACTATCATCATTATCACCATCACCATCTTAATCAACATCTTTATCATCATCATCTTCACCATTGGCATCATCATCACCATCTTCATCTTTGTCATAATTATCACCATGACTATAATCATCGTCATCTTTGTTATCATCTTCATCATCACCATCATCATCACCATCTTCATTATTGTCATCACTATCGTCATCAACATTATTATTATTATCTTCATCATTACTTTATTGTTCCGATGCCCCCCACACCTTTCCCTGTATTTTAATTATTTCTCTATTAACTGATTCAGTACCATAAGCCGAACACTGTTGCCCTTTTGTTGGCTTCTAATACCCACTAGTCACAGACTAAGTATCTCTGTATTCATGTATCAAAGATCTTTAACTTCAGCATAAATCCACCCCATCTATTCAACCCCAGGTGCTCATTCTCCCAGAGGGTTCACAAACAACAACTGATTCAGAACTAATTTATTTTCTCTATTGCCAAGATAATTGTCATGTCTTGTTCACTTTGTTTCAAACTTAAAAGCATTTCACATATCAATTCCCGATTCCATTGCTGCCTGTTCTTGTATTGTCCTCATGTTTGAACAAAGAAAACAAATGTCATTTGTGTTCCTATTCTGATGTGCATGTTTTCCTGGCTGTTATTGCAGTTACAATAATGTTTCATACAAGTAATCTCCAAGACGTAAATTCTAGTATTTATTTACACAACGGCCAAACTAAAATATTGGTCTAGGAAAATATAGATCCAGCGTCACATTCTCAAGGCACCTTAAGGAATGTAAAAGATACATTTAAATACTTAAGCTGAAATAGAATGTACAAATTGAGATATTTTAGTTGTATATTTCTTCAAGACATTCAAATATTTGTTTACACAAGGACACTTAAAATACAATGTACAAATTGAGATATTTCAGTTTTACATTTCTTAAAGACATTCAAATATTTATTTACACAATGACTAAGCCAAAAGCAAATGTACAAAAAGATTGTTTAGGACTTAAATCAACATTACTTTTTTCCCCTTTAACATTTCACTTTACGTCACATTTCACTTTTCATCAACATTTCACCTTTTATTAACATTTCATTTTCCATCAACATTTTACTTTTCATCAACATTTCACTTTCCATCAACATTTCACTTTCTATCAACATTTCACTTTCCATCAACATTTGACTTTTCATAAACATTTAATCTTTTATCAACATTTTACTTTCCATAAACATTTCACATTTTATCAGCATTTTACTTTCCATCAACATTTCACTTTCCACTTCCACTTTTTCAATCTCCACCACATTTTCACTTTTGATTATTGCTCACTGGACTTTAGGCGACCTGGTTTGCCTTGCCAGTGAGAAGCCTTGACCGTTCGGGTCTACATCGATTGACGGACGTCAGTCGCGGCGATCGGGCAAATCTTGAGCTACAGTCTACGATGGGTGACGTTGTAATATTCTGTTGTGATAATGTGTCCGTGTCCAGCGTGTGCCGCGTGGTCTTGTGGTTACACACCCGCTTCACGCGCCAGTGATCCGGGGTTTGTTTCCGGGTCCGGTCAAGGATATGCACTACTGGTGAGCTCAAACGAGAGCGAAACTCGAGTCTAGTGCTTCCACATTGACGTGGATAGGCCTTACGTTCATACCAGAATACGATCAGCGTTGCCAGTAGTGGGTTGTGCTCAATATTTAAATTTCACTTTCCATCAACATTTCACCTTTTATCAATATTTCACTTTCAATTAGCATTTGACCTTCCACCAGCATTTAATCTTTCATAAACATTTATTTACCCACCAACTTTACATTTCCTGTGAAATTTCATCTTCCATCAACATTTAATCTTCCATCAACATTTAATCGACCATCAACATTACAATGATGTTTACAATCAGACTACAGCTGTTACCTTTAGTATTGGGACTCTTTGCTGGCGGTTGAAGATAAGGACAGAGCACGTTTGGAGATGTCCTGAGTGATGTGATGTCTTGGATTTTGCCTCAAACTCAACATTACACCTTCTATCTACATTACACCTTCTATCTACATTACATCTTCCTTCAAAATTTCATATCTCATCAACATTACACCCTCCATCAACATTTCATATTTCATTAACATCACACCATCTTCAATATTATCATATTTCATCAACATCACACCATTCTTCAACATTGTCATATTTCATCAACAATACACCATCCTTCAACATTGTCATATTTCATAAACATTACACCATCCTTCAATACTGTCATATTTCATCAACATTACACCTTCCTTCAACATTTAATAGTTGCTGTGAAGTTGGAACTGCGACTAACTAACTAACTAACTAATTTAATATTTCGTCAACATTACACCTTTCTTCAAAATTTCATATTTCATAAACTTTACACCTTCCTTCAACAGTTACTGTTTCATCAACATTACACCTTTTATCAACATTACACGTTTAAAACTTTGTATTCCATCAACATGTATTCTTTCCTTCAACATTTCACCTCCCCTCAACATTTCACCTTTCATCAACATTTCACCTTCCATCAACATTTCACCTTCCATCAACATTTCACCTTCCCTCAATTTCCCACAGGTGATGGCTGCAAGTGTGGCAAGGAATGCACGGGCCCAGACTCCTGCAAGTGTGGCAGTTCTTGTAGCTGCAAGTAAGCGCGGGACAAGCGCCTGGTTTCAACTGTAGCTCGCAGCATGACGTTTGATTTGCCACACAATTTCATCTAAATGTACCAACAGCTGCTTCCAAAAGCCACTTGCAACAACAGCCGTTTACAACAGCCACTCGACACAGCCACAAGCAGCAGTCACTAACAGCAGCCACTTACATTAGCCGCAACCAACCGCCACATTATCAACAGCCACAATCATCGGAAGCAATCAACATCTACTTACAACAGCCACATTATCAACAGCCACAATCATTGGCCACAATCAACAGTCACTTACAACAGCCACAACCAACAGCCACAACCAACAGCCACATTATCAACAGCCACAATCATTGGCCACAATCAACAGTCACTTACAACAGCCACAACCAACAGCCACAACCAACAGCCACATTATCAACAGCCACAATCATTGGCCACAATCAACAGTCACTTACAACAGCCACATCAACGACCACAATTGTCAGCCACTTACAACAGCCACATTATCAACAGCTACAATCATCGGCCACAACCAACAGCCATAATCATCAGCCACAACCAACAGCCTCTTACAACAGCCACATTACCAACAGCAGCTACCAACAGCCACAGGCAACGACGTCTAGATAATTTAATGCTTGACTGATGATTCTAGAAGTGTTAAATACCTTACCAAAACTGTGGCGCTTTGACTCTTTTGTTGTTGTATATAATTGTTTGTATATTCAGTAGCAGCCGGCATCACTCAGTCTCACCCTCAGCTGACTACGAAAACTAATTCCAAATAATATATCCTTAGCTAATCATGTAGTTTTTGCCATGTCTGTCAGCATATCACTCATCTCTACTTATGATTAAATAAATAAATTTTTTTAGCTGGTGTTCTGTGACTTAATGTAATTTTTGTGTTATGGAAAATGCATAACTCTGGTTTCATTTACCTGCAAATGTTATTGTTCAGAAATTTGCAGAGAAACAGCGAGCGAGAGCAAAGTCTTTTATAGGAACCATCTTGTTGTTGTGTTCACGACTCAATTTTTCTTTCTTATTTTATTTTTATATTTTGGCGCACGCACGCTTTGAACCCAAGCGTAGTCCATGCAACGCTACTTCTAGTAATACTGGACTGAATTTTGTGTATGGATTAGCTTTCCCTATTACCAGTGTCTCTCGCCCTCAGGCGAACCCACAATCATCCCATAACAGAGTAAAAATAAGACTTGAAAACTGAGTGAGAACGAGGGATCTTAACTGGAAAACACCAAAAAAGACGGCTTTGAAATAAATAAATAACTTGGTGGCGCGGCCAACTGGCAACACTGGGGCAAGACCACAAAACTGAATGGAAACTGCTGATTGTCTGAGGTTGCGAACTATGATCGCTCACATCATTTATTTGGAACATGAAACATCATGTTCGTTATCACCTTCCACTTTTGTCGTCAAGCGTCGTGGGGAGAAATAGTTGACGTTCCAGCGCCCGATGTGGCACTAGGTTGGGTCATTCCGTGCGATTGCACATTGCCTTTGATGTCGTCAATCCATTTTCTTCTTGGATGTCCTCTTGCTCTCGTACCAGATCTTTTTTGGTTTAGCACTAGTGCTGGCAGTAGATGGTGTTGGATTCTAAAGAGATGACCGAACCATTTGATATTCTGACTCTCAGTATATGTGGCACAAGGTGTTGATCCCACTGTCTGTCTAATAACACCATTTATTTCTCGGTCTCGAATAGTTAAGCTGGAAGCTCTTCTCATTCATCTCCTCTAGCAGGTGTTTATTTTGCGTATGTATGATTTGGATAAAGTCCAAGTTTGACATTGGTAGCATGGAGTTGGTGTGAATATGCTATTTACTATCTGTTGTTTTGCGGACATAGATACATTTAGATGTTTAAGTATGGGTGATAGTATCAAATGGGTTGCCTTTGTTTACCCAGATATTTCCTGGCATCCAATTTAGACTGGGCAGACTTGAGAGTCCAAATCAATGCTACAAATCCGCGCCGCTGTGGATTTGAACTTAGGAGAACGAGACCGATAGGCGAGCTTCTAGCTACTATGCTAAAGCGACTCCATTAGTAGTTAATAGGTTCATACCAGCCGACCTGGCCGCAAGCATAAGAGCGCTGGGGTTGACACTTCTGGCGCGCTGATGGTGAGAAGTAGACCGTTCAATCTCTATATCAGCACCTCTTGGAGTGGCATTATTGGAAAGCATGGAGTCGGAAATTGTAACACCAATGGACTCCGCCTCCTTCAGACATGTGCCGAACATGATCTCCTGATTACAAACACAATTTTCCGTCTCCCCATGAGAAATAGGACATCGTGGATGCACCCTCGCTCGAAACACTGGCACCTCATTGACTATGTAATCGTCAGGAGGAGTGACAGACAAGACGCTCGAGTGACAAAATCCATGTGTGGTGCCGAATGTTGGACAGACCATCGTCTCATTGTCTCGAAAATGAACATCCACATCAGGCCACCACGGCGTCCTCAAGGGGCAAAAATGCAAACAAAGCTAAATGTCACCCGCCTAAACAGCAAGAAAATGCAGCAGTCGTTTGAAAATATGCTGGAAGACCGCCTCAAGCCCAATGCTGAAGCAAAACAGGATACAGAAAACAGAATGGAGAGCCCTAAAGGACACGATTTACAACACTGCTATGGAAATCCTGGGTCCAGCCCCCCGAAAGCATAAAGACTGGTTTGATGAAAATTCCGAAGACATCAACCAATTGCTGGCCGAGAAACATCTTCTCCTCAAGGCACATTTGAATGACCCAAAGTCAACATCAAAAAAAGATGCTTTCAAGAACATTCAGAGAGTAGTGCAGCAGAAACTTCGGCACATGCGGGACTCCTGGCTGAGCAGCAAAGCTGATGAAATTCAGGGCTTTGCTGACAGACACGATATGAAAAGCTTCTACGACTCACTGAAAGCGGTCTATGGTCCTTCATCACCAGGCATAGTTCCCCTCCTCAGTGCAGACGGGGGAGCATTGGTCACCGATAAGAAAGAAATCCTCCAACGCTGGGCAGAGCATTTCAGCAAAATCTTAAATGCAACTTCCTTCTTCGATGATGAAACCATCAATTGCCTTCCTCAAGTTCCCACCAATGAGACTCTTGATGACCTGCCAACCATAGTGGAAATAAACAAAGCCATCCAGCAACTCTCCAGCGGCAAGGCACCTGGTCCTGACTCCATCCCAGCAGAGATATACAAGGCAGGTGGGCCGGTCCTAACAGAGCAGCTTCACCGAGTCTTCACAAACATATGGATGAACGAGACCATGCCACAAGATTTTAAGGACGCGTCAATAGTCCACCTTTACAAACGTAAAGGAAACCGCCAATCCTGTGACAACCACCGAGGCATCTCCTTGCTTTCAATTGCAGGGAAGATACTCGCCAGAATTCTTCTCAATCGCCTCACAGCCCATCTCGATCAAGGTCTTCTTCCTGAGAGTCAATGTGGCTTCAGAAAAGAACGTGGAACTGTTGACATGATTTTCGCTGCAAGGCAGCTGCAAGAGAAATGTCAGGAACAGAACTGCGAAATGTTCTCCACTTTCATTGACCTTACCAAGGCTTTTGATACAGTCAGCAGAGAAGGACTGTGGAAGATTATGGCAAAATATGGTTGTCCACGAAAGTTTAGTCCAAATAGTGCGGCTATTTCATGACGGCATGCAGGCAAGAGTACAGGAAAATGGTGAGCTGTCTGAACCCTTTCCTGTCACCAATGGAGTGAAGCAAGGATGTGTCTTGGCACCAACACTGTTCAGCCTCATGTTTTCAGCCATGTTGATGAATGCCTTCGAGAACGACGACATTGGAATAGACATCAACTACCGTATGGATGGAAAGTTATTCAATCTCAGAAGGCTGAAAGCTAAAACCAAAATTGACAGTGGCACAGTCAGAGAGCTCCTGTTTGCTGATGATTGCGCTCTATACGCCAACTCAGAGGCGGACATGCAACATAATGTTTCAGCTTTCTCACATGCCTGTGCCAACTTTGGGCTCAATATCAACTTGGAGAAGACTGTAGTTATGTACCAGCCAGCTCCAGGGAATAATCACACTGTGCCGAATATCAAAGTGAATGATCATAGACTAAGTGTTGTGGACAAATTTACCTATCTTGGCAGCACCGTGTCACAAGCTGCCACAATCGATGACGAAGTGAATGCAAGAATCTCCAAGGCCAGTGCAGCCTTTGGCAGACTGTACAAGAATGTATGGGACAGAACTGGAATAAGCCTGCAAACAAAGCTAAAAGTCTACAAAGCAGTTGTATTATCCACACTGCTATATGCTTGTGAAACCTGGACTGTTTATCAGCGACACGCTAGGAAATTAAACCACTTCCACACAGTCTGCCTAAGGAAGCTACTGAAGATTAAATGGCAAGACAAGATTCCAGACACTGAAGTCCTAGAAAGAGCATCCATACCCAGTATCCACACTCTACTGATGAAGAATCAGATTCGCTGGGCTGGTCACTTGACTCGCATGCCAGATCACAGGCTCCCTAAACGAATTTTTTACAGCGAACTGCGTTGTGGTAAACGCTCCCAAGGTGGCCAGAGGAAACGTTTTAAAGACACTCTGAAAATTTCACTGAATGCTTTTGGAATTCATCATGACACCTGGGAGGCTGCAGCCAGAGACCGAAATTCGTGGCGTGCATCATTGCGCAAAGGTGCAGTTATATGTGAGGCAACCAGGACTGCAAGAGCTGTGAAGAAAAGGCAGGACAGAAAAACCACTGCAGGAAATCCTCCTCCAGAGACGTCAAGCATTCTTTGTCCACATTGTCAAAGAACATTTCGAGCCAAAATAGGCCTTATCAGCCATCTTAGAACCCACGGCTCCACACCTTCAACCCCACTGGATGCAATGAATGGTCATCATCATTCTTGATGGACAAACAACATATCAGCATTAAGTTAGGCTTGACCGGTGCTTCCCGCTCAGAAAGCAATGGCAATATACTGGTTGTAAAATTGCCTAGAAAGCAATCCTGTGTTGATAGCCACGTCATGTAAAGAATGCCCACAATTTTAGAATTTTGATTGCAAGGGCAGTCATCCAATATATGCTTGCTTCTTATCTGGCAGTGACTGGGTTAATTCCCCTTATGTGTACATTTTTTATCATGTCAGACATCTCTGGTTTACATGTCGTTAATTTCCACCCAGTCCACACAACCATGCCACGAACCAACCAACGTACCTACCTACCAACCAATTTACCAACTAACTATCTAACCAATCAACCAAGTTATCGACTTACCAAACAACTACCAAAGCAATCAATTGTCCTACACAACTATATAACCAAAAAAAAAAAAAAACTTACTCACATACCAACCAATTATTTAACCAATCAACCAACCATTTTACCTACCTACCTACCAACCAACCAGGTTACCTACATACCCACCAATCAACTTACCCACCTACCAACCAGATAAACAACGGAACAATTACCAAACCATCTAACTTTTCTAAACAACACACCAACTTACCCACCTACCAATCAATCAAACAACCAGCCAACTAACCAATCATCGAACAAACCAACCAATTATCCAACCGACCAATAAACCAACCAACTTACCTACCTATTAACCAAACAACCAACTAGTCAAACAACCAATCATCCAATCAACCAATCAATCAACCAATAAGCCAGCCATCCATGAGTCATCCCTCAATCTTTATGTACATTGAAAACAATCACGAGGTATGACATTTATAAAGAAGAGCTATGGGTTTCATTCATTCATTCATTCATCCAGTTTCATGTCCCTTGCAGAACCTCGCTCCCACAACAACATTCCGGAAAACTTCTCGATCACAAGCAAGATGTCCCGCGTCCGATACACCCATCTGGAGATCATCCGCCACATCCTGCACCCATCTTCTCTTTGGCCTTCCTCTTCCTCTCTTCCCAGGCATATACCCCTCCATTATTGTTCTCTCCAAACTTTCATGACGTTTCAAGTGACCAAAATATATCAATTTTCTTTGTTTTATCGTCTTTAATAGCCAACCCTCTTCAATATTCAGCTCTTGAAGTATGGATGCATTTGTTCTTTTCTTTACCCAAGATATTCTTAGAACCCGTCTATAACATTTATATTCAAAGGCATTTATGCGCTGTTCAGCTTGTTTAGTAAGTGTCCAGGTCTCACAGGCGTATGTTGCAATGGGAAAGATGCATGCTCTTAAAAATCTAATTTTTGTAGTTCTATCTGTCCCACTCCATAATTTATTCAGTTGTTTTAGTCTTTGAAGAGCAATTGATAGTCGTCGTTTAATTTCTTTCATTGTGTCACCATTGTTGGTAATCAATGACCCAAGATATTCAAATTGTTCCACCACCTCCAATCTTTCCTCATTAACATATATTTCTTTCTCCATAGTAGTTTTATCTGTATGCATTATCTTTGTTTTTGCTATGTTAAGATATAAGTTGTGATTTTCACTATTTCTTTGGGTTGAGGTTATTAAGTTTTCTATACCAGTCTGTGATGTGGATAGTAATACTGTATCATCAGCATATCGAATCTCTGGTATTTCATGACCACCAATATTTAGGGCATCATATTGCTCCCTGGTTATATCATCTCTGACATTTCTCATTATATTTTCGGCGTACAGGTTAAACAAATAGCGGGACAGCACGCAGCCCTGACGGACTCCTTGCTTGATGTCAAACCAATCTGATGTCTCGCCATCTATTCTAACCGCTGCTTGTTGGTCTAGATAGAGCATTTTTATGAGTTGTACTACATGTGATGGAAAGCCCATATTCCTCATGATTTCCCAAAGTTTCTGATGTTGTACACAGTCAAATGCCTTTGAATAATCCACAAAACATGAGAATAGGTTTACATTAAATTCTCTGCACTTCTCTATTATTAAACGCATGTTGAGTATGTGATCTCTTGTTCCTCTTCCTTGTCTAAATCCAGCTTGAACCACATTAATCTCTTCTTCCATTTTCTTACGAAGTCTTCCCATTATGATTTTTAGTAGAATTTTACTTGCATGACTGATCAGGGCAACAGTTCTATAGTTGGTGCATAATTTCAGGTTGCCCTTTTTTGGTATTGGAATGAAGATAGTTCTCTTCCAATCTTTTGGCCATATACCATATTTCCATATCTTTTTACATAATGCATGATAGATTTGTATGCTTTCTTCTCCTCCGCTTTAATTAGTTCAGCTGGTATCTCATCACATCCTGGTGATTTACCATTCTTCAGGTTCTGTATTGCCCATGCAATTTCATCTAATGAGGGTTCAGATTTTGTTTCTGCTGTCATTGTTTCATGTATATCATTCATATCCTCACAGTCATTCATATCATACATTCCACTGCAGTATTCCTGCCATCTTTCTAGAATTTGTCTAGATTCTGTTAAGGTATTTCCCAACTTGTCACAGATAACATTTAATTGAGGTTGAACATTTCTTGTCAATAACTTCATTTCTTTGAACATTTCGTAATCTTTTCCATTCTTATGATATTGCTCTATTTTTATACAACAATCTTGTATATATTGGTTTTTGTCCTTTCTTGTGTTCTTCCTTATTTCTTGTGTTAAAGATTTATACTTCATCCTACTATGAGTTTACGTCGTGAAATTAACTATAAATGGCTGTTGGGTTGTTGGTTGTATGGTTGGTTAGTTCAATGGTTGGTTAGTTAAATGGTTGATTGGTTGGATGGTTGGTTAGATGGCTAATTTGTGGTTGGTTATTTGATTCATCAGTTTGTTGGTTGGTTGGATGGTTGGTCAGATGATTGGTTAGTTGAATTGCTGGTTAGTTGGTTGGCTAATTTGTTGGTTAATTCAATGATTGGTTAATTTGTTGCTTGGTTAGTTGGATGGTTGGTTGATTAATATATAGCCATGTAAAGGACTGCATTCTCTCCCCATACCTATTCAACACATATACAGATCATGTAATGAGAAACTTCAAATCAAATCAAATCAACTTTATTTTAAAAGGGTCACAAATTGGGCACGCAGGCCCGTCTTACATTCGGCCCTTCCAATCACTCGTCTTTCGTTCATCAAGAGCATAATACATTTACATAGGAAGAAGCATAAACATTGTGAAATGAATGTTGTAAACATAAACAAGGCAAATTACCATGTTATGAGGTCCATCTCCCACTTACCCATACATCACCCCACCCACACACACACCCCCACCTATCCACACACACACACACACACCCAGGGACACATACATACCCCACCAACCGACCCATCCCCCTCCCGCACATCCCCCACCCACATACACTGCCCTCACCTGTTCCCCCAACCAAAACACACTCGCCACCCACAAACATCCCCCACACTTCAAACATGATTAGACCAGCAACAATATTGATCCACTCATAATTGGCTGAGATCCAATTCCAGAACTTAGATATGCAGGTGACACAATCCTTCCCTCAGACAATGCTAATGATTAGAAGAGTTGATTTTGTTTGCAAGAGACACAGTGCAAACCACAATCTGTTCCTGAATTTCAACAAACCAAAAATAATGTTCACGGACGAAACAACACACCAACCAAAGATCATAATCAACAATGGAGGCCAGCGCGGCCGGAAGGATAATAACACTCGCTCTTAACCTTCCGGTGTGCTGATGCCAAGCTAGGGGTTCAACCCCCTACACCGGTCAGTTGGACTAAACATGTTGACTTCTCGTCCTTGACTTTGGGACGTAAATTACAAGTGTCTCAGAAGACGGAGTGGGTTCGCCTGAGGGCGAGCCACGCTGGTAATAGAGAAAGGTAACGCATACACGAACATCAGTCTGGACTACACTTGAGTTCAAAGCGAGTGAACCAAAAAAAAGGACCTAACACCCCCCCCCCCCCCCCCCCCAACAATGTTCACAAGAAAAAAGAGGTTCACAAGAAGTCAGATGTTCAGAAAAAGTCAGATGTTCACAAGGAATCAGACACAGGCGGTCCGTACCGATGTGGAGGTTAATGGATGTTAAGACCCCATGGCATAACACCGCCCAGCAAGCTGAAGTACATTGTTGAGAACATTCATCTTTTCTGTGAGAACATTCATCTTTTCTGTGAGAACATTCATCTTTTCTGTGAGAACATTCATCTTTTCTGTGAGAACATGCATCTTTTCTGTATCAACATATGGATGTGGGTCATGGATCATTTCGCACTCACTAAAGAAGGAAACAGAAATCAAAAAGAGAATAGGAATGCCCAAAATTGTTTTCAACAACATGAAATCAGAATTAACATCTAGAGAAATTAACAGCGCATTAAAGAAAAAATGAGAATTGTCAAATGTTACGATATTCAACACTATTGTATGGCACGGAAACCTGGACATTGAACAAGCAACAAGAAAGTGGTATAGAGGCCCTGGAGATGTGGATATACAGACGAATATGTCGGATTTAATGGAAACAGAAACAATCAATAAAGAAGGTGTAGAAAAACTGGGAATGAAAGGAGAGTTGATGAAAGAAATAAAAAAGAGGGAAGTGAAATATTTCGGCCATGTGAAAAGACATAACACTCGTATAAAAACCATACTGGAGGGAAAGTTTGAGGGTAAGCGAGCAAGAGGTAGACAACGATACAAGTGGGAAGATAACACTAAGAGATGGATGAACATCAGTCTGAAAGAATGTGCAGTTAGGGCGAGAGACAGACAGTGTTGGAGATCCATTGCAGTCAACTTTCATTGTGGAGACGACACCTGATTGATTGATTGAAAGAAAGACATTGGGACTTTGGAATGATGTTTTACAGTAGAATTCTTAGAATATCGTGGATCCCTGTCAAAACTGTCATTTACTGCCAATATAGTACCTTGCGGTGTATGGCAGGGGGGTCTTTGAGCCTGAGGAATTAAGGCCGCCTGGCTAGTGCAGTCGCCGCGAACTGTGCAGGTTAGGATTTTCTTTTTGCCCCGGACAGAAACAACTCCCACACCTTACCGAGGGATGGAACCAGGGTCTCCCGAAGGAGAGTCCGGCGTTGTAACCACTCGGCCAGCCACTCCTCATCGTGGATCTCGAACTAGAAAAAAATATTAAAATTCTACAATATCTGAACAGTGAAGAAAATTGCCTCATAAGCAATGTCATGTCTCGGAAACTGAAATAAAGTTACTTTCATATCCTTTACAGGACGTCGCAGTCAACCCCAGCATTTTTTGGCAGTTTGTGATTGTGATTTCTAGGCAAGTTTACGTTCAGTAGTTTGCCATTGGTTTCTGAACGACCGGCACTCATACCATTGTAGGAAAATCATCGCAAGACGGTCAGCTGCCAAATAACCTGTAACTGTGTTTCTAACGCGGTATGCGGGATCACGAATTGCGTCCGCAATTCCTTCACCACAGAGCCACCCCTATAATAGCTGTTAATGCCATTTTCGATGTTCTTGTTGTTGATTGTAATGTTTGGTTGACATGTAATTTTGTCTGTGGACATTATATTTACTGTTCGCGCTGTCCTGTGTTAATATTCACGGCTATCTAGTCAGCCTGACAAAAAAAGACAATGAATATTGTCAGAGTTGAGTCAAGAACCGACAGCACAGCACTTGGAAAGTTCCCATACATGCTTCGTCCTCACCTTCAACAGCCAGCGAAGAGTTCCAAGACTAATGGTACAGAAGCCATCTGATTATGTGTCCGTCTGGCCTTTCCTTCGAGTCCTGAGTATCGGCCAGATCATTTGGTTAAACCCCTGGGGCACAATTCTTTCCAGATCGTAATGATTTATCTTTGACAATAAAAACGATCTCAAAGTGCCACGACCACGTCGTCTTATCATGACTTTGACAAACAGAGAAATGAAAGAACTCAGTATCCACACTAACATGGTCTTTTGGGGATCTGATCCATGTTTTCTTGGCAAATAGGCACACCACGACTACTGAGGTCCGAAGGTTATCTGTGGAAAAGAGGGGAGGAGGGAAGTGACGACCCCCGTGATATGTCTTCTATTTATGGTTCATGCCGTGTGGCGTTGGTGATCATGTCTGTCCACAGCATTCTGTCTCGTGTACTGCCAATCTTCTTATAGTCCATGCCGTGTGGCGTTGGTGATCATGTTTGTCCACAGCCTTCTGTCTCGTGTACTGCCAATCATCTTATAGTCCATGCCATGTGACGTTGGTGATCATGTCTGTCCACAGCCTTCTGTCTCGTGTACTGCCAATCATCTTATAGTGTATGCCGTGTGGCGTTGGTGATCATGTCTGTCCATAACCTTCTGTCTCGTGTACTGCCAATATTCTTAAAGTCCATGCCGTGTGGCGTTGGTGATCATGTTTGTCCACAGCATTCTGTCTCGTGTAGTGTAAATCTTCTTATAGTCCATGTCGTGTGGCGCTGGTGATCATGTCTTTACACAGCCTTCTGTCTGGTGTGGTGCAAATCATTTTTTGATATTGATGTTCCTCCATGCAATGATGTCAAACTGTCCAGCATCTTCTCTCTTGGCCTCCCAACGCTTCTTCTCCCTCCAATCTTTCTGTTGCAACGGCATACTCCAACTTTCTCCTTCTCATGACATTCCAGAGAATGCGCACTATCTTCCTCTGAAGAGAGTAATTTGTTCTCTGTGTGAGTTAACTTCCTTCAAGCTTCCTACATTACTCTTTCTGTCTGTCCCCAGTGTTCTTATAGTTCTCCAATAAAACCACGTCTGTGTAGCTCGGTGGTATGTAGTTATGAAGAATCCTACATGGACGAGCATTTTAATACCGAAGTACCGAGCATACCGAAGTACCGAGAATACCGAAGTACCGAGAATACCGAAGTACCGAGAATACCGAAGTACCGAGAATACCGAAGTACCGAGAATACCGAACCATTAAGAATACCGAACCATTAAGAATACCGAACCATTAAGAATACCGAACCATTAAGAATACCGAACCATAGA
>JACEFZ010014838.1:0-5000 GCA_014155875.1 Cepaea nemoralis
ATATATATATATATATATATATATATCTGTTATCTACAGACTATATTCTCGTAGAACAATATCTGTTCTCTCTACAAAAGTCATAAATTAACAATGACTGTACTTTTTCTAGAAGTCAAGCATTGATTATTTCCCCTCTCAACATTCTATCTTTTGCAAACTAAGTCCTAACACATCCCAATACTTGGAATATACATCTCAACAACCACTGCAAACTACAGGTCAACTCATTTCATCTATTACTCTTGTGACGGCTATCCCAATGTCATCTACCAGTCATCTACCAATAGAACCTGTGGCTCGGCACACCAATTGTTTCCCTTGGATTTGTACCAAGAATCACTACAACTTCTTAATCATTACCGTTAACTACGGTATGTCCACCCTACTACGACCAGCAAAATTTTTTGTCTATTTACTATAGACCTCTCACCAATACATCTACATACTGTATCAATAACTAATTCTACTTTTAAGTTTCTCGTCTACCCGACGCAATTAATTAACTTATTATTACTTTCCAACATCTCACCACAACCTAAGCTATCCTCAAGTCTCTCCTAGCGTTCTTGCATCGTGACGATAAGTCAAATCAGGTCACACTTATCGGAACACGTTCTCCAACATTCATTTAACTAATCTTGTTTACCACATTATCTTTCACTCCTCTTCCTATTTATCGGGATTCTTTCAGAAACAGCAACCCACACCACTTATTACTGACAACCGACCTCACTTTTCTCATTTCTCAGTATTAAGCATTCATGCTTCGACATGTCCCTGTCAACAATACTAAACATGTTTTATGAAACGTCAATCAAAATGTTAACTCTCCTTCTGTCATCTTGTCATACAATTTTCATTAATTCTGTCTAACTTCAGATATTCCACCCAAAAGACATCACCAATCTCTAATCATGTTCTTTCTACCTCTCGTACGTTATTCTATGCTCCACGTTTTATCAACGTCACTTATCAGTCACTCTTCGCATATTCACACGGTATTCATATTTTATGTTTGCTCAGACAGTGATACGCAACCTCGCTCTCATCTCACTACTACTCTCGCATCGCGACAACCTAACATGTACATACTATTACTTGAAAAAAAAATAATTTAGACGCCAATTCAACATTCCAGCAATCATTCACCACAGTCTAAGCGTGTCGATCTCCTCCACACACATTGACACAAGATATATCAAGCACGCAACTATTACCAATCGCTTGACAACATTTTATCCATGTACTCCACTTAGACGGCGTCTCAAAACCTCACTTCTGCTTCACTCAGCGCGACGAACACCTGTTTGTCTACACTTGTACTCACGCACGGAGTAAACGTCTCGTACATGCATGCTGTACTTATCACTTGCCATCAGCCTATCCATTCTCGACGCACATATGTTTGTCTTATTTCTACTTTTCTCAATCATTCACTCGTTTTCAAAGGTCAGAATCTATATACTATCTTTCGCAAACTATATCTCTTTTACACCCTAACCTCGTAACTATCATTCCATATTTCTCCATACAACAACTTTCTCAGATTTAATCACCTCTTCTTTCTCCACAAGCATCATGTGATTACGTCATCTCCCTCACCAAGACCTCGTATTCTTCAAACATCAGTTTCCACAGTCTTTTATTCATAATACTCTTGCGCTCCACTGGCTTACACAGGATACTCAATTCCTCTTCAATCTATATCTCCTCATCAGACACTCTCGGTTCACCTGTCTACAATACTATACTTACTTCTCAACTACCAACCGAAACTATCTCAGACATCACGTCATAGCTCTGCGTCGAACCAATTCTAGTACGAGCATTCATACTTAGTTTATCTCTCTCTCTACTAATTCTGTGCTGAATCTACTCTACTTTAATCACAGCAGTTATACATCACTCAACGTGATCAACCCTCTTTATCCAGCCATTCCGGACAAGGGACATTTCAATTTCTACCTTGTTTACTCTCTCTACACCGCAACCAAACACAAAATATTCTGTATAACGTATCCACGTAGAATATCAGTTGCCGTGACTCTCTATCCTCAACACACTATTGCCTACCCTGTACCATGTGATGCTACACGAAACAAAATTCATCTGTCTATTTTAGACAGCTCATATGTATCTGCTTAACCCGCAATTCCTCTCATAAGCCAAAACAATTCCTATATGTCCTTCCTCACCCAAGGAATTTTAACAGCCATAGAGCGCATCCAAGCCAAATATTTCATTTTCTCTTAGTACTGATGTGCGTCTCTTTTCAATTATGTCATCTTCACTATCCGTTATTAATCCGTTGTTAAAGTACTCAGGTCTTAATGCTCTGAGTTTTCTTATGTTATCTTCTGTCGTCGAGGAGTAAATTTCCGCTATCTGCCCATTATTATTATTCTTCTTAAATGCTTTCTTTCTATTTCCTTTATTTGCGTCGGTCTGCTCACTGTTTCCTTTATACCTCACATAACGTTTATATTTCCCCATCTCGTCTTCAGATGACACACTGACAATAGTTCCTTCATCAGACTCATAATAGTTTACTGTCGACACGTCGATCCTATTTCCATAGTCAGCTTTTGAACGTCTGGCTTTCTTCTTACTTTTATTCCTCATGCTCCGGTTCTGTACAAGTCCCATATCTTTATCTGAAATATTCTCTCCATAGCCTGAACTCTCACACTTAATATTCCTACACCATTTGGGGATTAATTTAATGTCTATACCTGAGGAACTTGACATACCAGTCGTCGTACCTTTATTGACTATTAAACTGTCTATATTTCTTTCTCCAACACTTTTCCTCTTTGGTTTCCTTTCATCTTTGGTTCTTGTCTGTTTATCTTTCTTAATTTCAACCGTGTCTCTCTTAGTCAAGTGAGTTGGTTTTAACTGAGTCTCTACTAACTCGGTTTGACTTCTCTTTGTTATCTTGCTGGCTGGTTGTACCTGGACTTTTTCCTCTATTGTATCAATCTGTGTTTGTGTATTCCGTTCTACCACTTCAATCACCTGTGTTTGAGTCTCTTGGTCTATTTTCTTCTTTTCTTGTCCAAGAGTCAGATTCGCAACCAGTTTAGTAGTTGAATTCTTACTTACGTTTCCTACTCTGTTCTGTGACCCTGACCTCAAATACTGTTTCCGTCTTTGTTCAAACCAGTCGTCACGTTTTTTCCTAGCAGTCTTGCTATGGGATGGTCACTTACATAACTTATTGGAAAGGTCTTTCTCAGTACCATTCTTGTATCTATAACACTTATACCAGTCCGACTTTCCACTATTACGTCTAACCTCACCTTCTTTTACCCTATAAACATCAAACCTTGGTTTGTCATAATAACCAACCGCATAATCATAATCATATTGTCTTCTGTCTTTATTAAGTAGTGGCTGTCTCCTGTTATTCTTTCCTACTCTATTGCAGTCTACCTTAAATCTATAAGGGTCTTGTCTAGTCGTTCTGTTCTGCAAGGTTTCTACAAAATTTTCTACTTCACTAACTGCCACTTTTAATTCTCCCAACCATGTACTGATACGTTGTAATTCTACATGTAGGTAATTCATACTTATTTCTCTGTATATTTCTTGGTACCTGAAAAAAAAACTCGTCTTGAGCTCAGCTGAAATAATTTTCAATTATGCCTGTTTCTCTACTGTGCTGTGATGGTCTGCCTGTTGCCATATCCTGTTGTTTCTTTTGCTATGCTGAAATATTTCGCTGTACACTTATACAAGCAAAAAAACAATCAATAATTATTAATATACACTCTTAAATTAACCAAAGGACGTTATCTTCCTCTTGAAACTCAATAATTTTCTATCTAATAGAAAAAATTATTTATTTTACCCCTTTTCTTGTTGGAACTAACTTTCTACTGGTCCAATCGAAAATCAAGTCTTACAATTTCCCTTTGACGTCTATTCTCTTGTATGCCGAGACTGAGAAGCACAGTATCTGGTACCCGAGTACTTGAACCAGGATCGATAAGGCGGTTTCAGTCCTCCATAAGGATCAAGAAGGCCCGATAAGACTCAATAAGGCTCCACAAGGCTCGATAAGACTCCACAAGGCTCGATAGGGCTCGACAAGGAAAGAGTTTCTTCTTCTTCCAACGTCTCAAGTTTGAGTACCTTCAGCCTCTGGTTGGATAACAGGGCCCATCAAAGCGACGTTTTGAAAACTGGTGTGGTGTAGCTCACTAAAGCGATTTGACTTCGGGTCCCCCCTTCAGCAGGTCGGCAGCCCAGTCTGCCCAACCACCTCCGAGGGTTCCCTAACGGTATCGCCTTGGTAGAAAAACATTCCGATTTGTTTGAGCAAACACGAGTACAAATTTTCCTTAGTTTCCAAGCAAAGGAGCAATTGGCTTGATTCCTCAGGTTCCCAAGGTCACGGTTCAGTGAAAATAACGGCTTCCAGTTCGCCTCAAGCAATCCTGATGCAAAGTAGATAACTGCTCTCTCAGATCAACGTCTCTATTTGATTATATTTGTTTTGAAGTTTCTTGTTCTTGAGCCTGGACAATATTAACGTGTGTCTGGAACGTCATGGCAAAAATGTGGGACAGCCTCCCTTCACTGGCAACTATATTTGTAGGTGGTTCTATCTCAAAATCTTGACTTTGAATTTTTGACTTCCAAAAAAAAGAATGGTCCGGCCTTAAACTTTTGTTTCGAAGGACCCAGCGAAAACTTGTTGGTTGTTCATATTCTTTAGCTCAGTAGGATGGTAACAATCTCACATCAGTCCGCCATGGCAAGCCGGTTTTCATACCTCTCCTGATAACAACTGCCTGTACAGCTAGGATTCTTGATAGCAGGTCCGTACAGCGAGGTTCACTGAAGAATACCTACAGACAACCACCCCTAGCCGGGCTTTTGGCTGCTGTAACTCTCACAGACAACGTAGTGGCCATTTATCAAACTCGTTTGAACTTTCAATATAAGTGTAGAACCGTGCCGTAATCCTGTCTCCGGGCAATTGATACGAG
>JACEFZ010014838.1:10000-14819 GCA_014155875.1 Cepaea nemoralis
TAAGTGGGGGATAGTTTGGGTGGGTGCGGGTCTTGTGTGTGGGTAGGTGCGGGATATGTGAGTTGGCGGGAATATGTGTTGTGGGTGTTGGATATGTGGTTAGGGGGATGTGTGTTTGGCTGAGTGGTTGGGGTGTGTGGGTGGGTGGTGGAGGATATGTGGGTAGGAGAGTGTTGGTAGGTTATGGGATGGGTGGAGGATGTGTGCGTGTGGGTGGGGAGATGTGTGAAGGTGGGGGATGTGTGGGTGGGTGATGGATGGGTGGATGCATGCATGTGTGCCTGGGTTTGTGTGTGGTGGGGTGTGTTGGAGATGTGTGTGTGTGTGGGTTGGGAGATGGTGTATGTGGGGGTGTGTGGGATGTGTGGATCGGGGGATGGGTGGATGGATGGAGGCATGTATGTGCCTGTGGGTATGTGTGTGGTTGGGTGGTGGATGTGTGTGGGGGGGGGACACGCGGATAGATAAGGGATGGGTGGTTGGGTGGCAGGGTGGGGGATTTGTCTCATAACATGGTAACATGCATTGTTTATGTTTACAACATTCATTTGACAATGTTTTTTCTCCCTACGTGAATGCACTATGCACTGATGAACGAAAGATGAGTGATTGGAAGGGCCGAATGTAAGACGGGATTCCGTGCCCAATTTGTTAACCTATGAAAATAAAGTTCGTTCGTTCGTTCGTTCAACTTCGGTTTCCTCTAAATTTACCTCCCTTACAAAGGTAGCCTCTTGCAAGATGGAAAACACACTGACTAATAAAAAGATGTCAGCTGCAACGAGAAAAAAGTGTTGAAGTGCTACATAGAACCTGTACTTTTGTATGGATGTAAAACGTGGACGATGAGCAGACAAGCTTAAAAACATCTAACCGCAGTGGAAATGTAGTTTCTGAAGATAATGAAGAAAATGCAAAGAATACCATGGACAGACAGAAAAATCAAAGAGCATGTCCTACAAGATGCAAATGAAAACCGTAAGCCGATTAGAGAAATTAGATGTAGACAGTCAAACTTTTCTGGGCATGTTACGACGAGAAATAAATTGGAGAACTTTGTAAATATGGAAAGATTGAGGGGAACCGAACAAGGGCAAGGCAGAGAAGTAAATATCTGCATTGGTTTATTTCTGCGTAGTTTACGTGGCTTATCTCCCGTCTTGAACACATGCAATCATATATACCTTAAGAGGTCAGCATAGCCGAATGGATAAGAGAGCTCGCTTTTAAACATCCGGGGAGTTGATGCTGGGATAGGTGTTCGAACCTTACACCGATAAGTTGGACTAAAATGTAGACTTCTCGTCCTTGACTTGGGGACGTAAATTACAAGTACCTCTGAAGTCGGAGTGGGTTCACCAGACGGCAATGTCGCATGATGCGCACTCCGTCTTGTTCACTGATGCACATCACAATTTCAAAACACACTTCTCACTCAGGGTTTGCACTAGAGAGAATTGGGACGCTAGGAATGCGGCGTCAACAGTATTAATAGATGTGACACCCAATGATGGACAGCTCATGTGGTCTAAGCCCGTTCTGTCCATTGGTTAACCTAGAATAATCGCGTCGCCCGCGAATTATTCTGGGTCCAGCGACGCTAAATTTCGGCACTTGCAGAGCGACCGGCCAAGCATCTAGATGTGTTTTAGGTCTCTGTAAGTCCCTCATCCTGATTCAGAAGGAAAGCTTCAGACGAAATTATGCCTGAGTTTGTTTATTTCTGAGTCAGGTAAAGCTTTAAGTATGAGAGTGTGTGTGTGTTTAAGTTCCGGCACGAATATATATATTTATTCTTCTATTGGAAGATAGAAACCAACTTTCAACCAGTCCCAAGATGGCTACTCTCTGCCAGCGCTGATGTAGATATCTGACGCCCTCTATCTTTCGTTTCCAGAAGAGTTGCTGTACAATCACTATGTCTGAAGCTGTGAAAAGAGGCTCAATTATGCCCAGACTGTTTCCTATTCTTGAGTCTAAATCCCACTGGCTTGCTGACTGCGTTCAGAGCAGGTTTAGTACAAGATAAACTATGATCTGGTGCTAGGTGTCGCCTTAGTTGCAATCCACAGCGAACCGCCAACACACGCGAATGTGAGAAGGAGGAATGAAAGACTCTACCTCTTATCTTATATGTTCGTGGCGTGAAGACAGAATGTGTGTGTAACTGTTTAGCATCCATGACTGGTCCAGCATTTATACTGCTGTGATTTATTCGAACAAGCACTCTGACGAACCACAGTCCAGCTAACAGACCAACACCGGCACTCAAGTAAACGAATAAAAGAAGAATGGTGTTAGATTGAGAGAATGAGTACAATGTGGTGTCTCATCTTTCTTTCACTCTGTATATATATATATGTGTTATTGAATGAGAGGCAGTGTAAATCCTCATAAGGAACATTTCACATAGACCTCCACATTCATACCAATTATATGTTACTTATATTAACTTTAGAGTGAAATATTTAATGTATGTTTCTTTACATTATTACTTTGATGCAACATGTGGAATGTAGTTTACTGAACCCATCACCCTGTTTGACCAAGTAAGTAAAGGACATAATATGCTTTCATGCATAAGCACTTCTAAACTGTCAAGGGGAAATATCACCCCAGTGTCAGAAGAAGTAAGTAAAGGAAATGACAGAAGAGGTGAGAGGGTATAAACAGGAAAGTATCCAGGCAGACTAAAACAATGGTGGCAGCACTGATTGGTAACATGAGTTAATATGTATGAGAGGAACAATCATCCTATTCTGTTTCATTACTGTGTAGGGATCAGATATGCTGGGTACATCTCATCATTTACTCTCAATCATTCTTTTCTAGCCTTGTCCGTCACTGTGTCTGTGTCCTCTGTGAGAACATCAGCCAACAGGCCACTATGTACAAGTGCAGTAAAAGAAAGCTTGCCCAATATAATTGCTGATGTCTAATGCCAGTACAAGGAGACCCACTGTAGCTCTTAACTTGTAGGTACTTCCTGAATCTGCTACCTTCTGTACCTCATGTCTGTAAACCCTTTTCATTCTTGTCCACTGGAGAATTATCATCCTGTGGCTAGATATAAATGTGTTCACCATGTTTATCCACCTCAGGTGAGGATGACGGTGTTCGCAGATTGTCATGATCCAGAGGTGCAGAACATTGCCCAATAATGTACAATGGCTGTCAACCTAGAGCAGATCTGTTATATAAAGGTGCAACAGGAATATGTGGCCAGGACCAAGAATATTAAATGAGTCCCCACTGAACTGTGCCCAAACCGGATCTGTGTTTCATGATTGATCTGGTGAAGTGTAGAAACAGTTCTAAGATCATTAGGATCAAGTTTATACCTCAATGCAAATTACTTACAAATATGGCAGAAGTTTGGCAACATTTCATCACTGCTATACTTTGATTTTACTCAGTGAAACTTTTCTTTTTTACTTGTGAGAACCATCAATAACTTTTCAGGAACAGAGAGTAGTCATGGACTCCTCTGATTCATACAGTGTGTAGAGACTGTTTAGACTATTGTTTTACAAATCCTTGAGAAATGTTCCAGTAACATCTGGGGTATTTATTACAGAAACAAGAGCAGGCTAACTGATGGGAGGGCTTAGTGGCCAAATGACTGAAGTCATCTCTGAACATGAGAGTTCTTATTTCTAATGTTGAATATGAACATTATCTCAATGTCTTGATGTATTTCATATATGTCATAATGCATCACTGGTTACGTCCACAGGTTTTTTATTTTGATTAATAAACCAAAATTAACTGTTCCTGCATTTTTCTGTCAGTCCATTGTGGTGTGACAAAACTTTTCATTATTATCTATGTGTTTAGTTAATGTAACTACTCCACATAAGGGTAGTATCTGGAACTACAGGTGACTGGGTAAACTCTAATAGACAGCTAAATTCTGTCCTATTGTAATCTCCCAGGTTCCAGGTTACTCAGAAAAGGGAACTTTACATTTTATTAATTCCTGTGACCATTTCACCTAAAAGGGAAAATGATCATAGGTGGGGGACTCTCGAGCTAATTAAGTTTCTCTTTTCGGGAAGGGAGATTTTGGAGGGAAGAAATTAACTTTCCTGGGAAACCCCTAGATTTCCAGAGCTATTATGGGTTACTTTGGCTTCCAAGAACCCATCCCCTCCAAATGAAATCAGTCCCATCCTCATAGCTGTACTTCATTGTGGGGTAAGTCAGAGTGGGTACTGCTTCCAACTCCCAACATGTCACAGGCAAGGGACACTGGTAATAGGGAAAGCTAATCCACACGCAAAATTCAGTCCAGTGCTACTAGAAGTAGTGTGTATGGACTACGCTTGAGTTCAAAGCGAGCCAGCTAAATAACAGCAAAGAAGCAAACACCAACTTGAGACGTAGCCCCATAATACTTTGAACAGAGGGACAGATAAAATCAGTCCTGTTCTAGGATTAACTCGAATGAAAGCAAAAGAAAGGATAGATTATCAAAATCCACAACAACAAAAACGGACCTCATTTATAACCGACGATGAAGAAGTAGGTTGAATGAGGCAGAACTTTTATTTCCCCCCCCTCCCCCCGCCCCCATCCTCCCAGACACCCACCCCCCTCTAAATACTTAACTGAACTCAACAATAGGGTAGCCCTTGCCTTTAGGTTACCGAGGGACTCTTATGTTTTTTTTTTAAAGGAGTATTAGTGGTGGTGGCGGGGTGGAGGTGGTGGTGGGGTAGTGGTAGTGGTGGTAGTAGTGGTGGTGGCGGTGGTGGCGGCGGGGTGGGGGCGATATTGTAAGAGCTGCTCATGATTTTAACGTTTGTTTTTTTAATTT
>JACEFZ010014839.1:2500-14935 GCA_014155875.1 Cepaea nemoralis
GGGACTGTATAAGATCCGACCACCAGCAATACACATGCATAGGCAGGCACAGAGAAGCAAGATTGTTGAGAGAGCGAGTGAGGGGGAGAGAGAGATAGAGAGATAGAGAGAGAGATAGAGAGAGAGAGAGGCAGAGAGAGAGAGAGAGAGAGAGAGAGAGAGAGGGGGGGGGGTTGATGTAAGATTATTAAGAGAGGGAGAGAGAAAGCCATTAAAATGTGGCTTGTTTGTAATTTTTGGGCCACATAGCTACCGAGGTGAAGCTTCACATTGTTGGTGTTGTTGGCCTGATGTCAAATTACAGCGTGACGCTCGAGTGCCCTATGAATGTCCGTGACACATTTTGTTTGGGGACAAGAATCGGAGATTTATAACTAGCAATTAGAGTCCATGGCCTGTCCCCAGGGAGATAATTAGTCCAAAGCTGTGATAGTCTGGATATTAAGTACAATTGGAAGGACTTAAACCTGACCACTTACAAGCCACCTTAGCTTTCTAGATACCTAAAGGGCTCATTTAATTTGTTTATACATGGTGGTGTATATTTTCTCTTTTCAACATATTATTACCATATAACATCATTTTAATACTTGAGATATCGCCTTGGTTTAAAGGTGGACACACACACATTTATATGCGCTCGCAAATAGATGCACCACACACACACACACGCACACACACACATACACACACCTGCACCCACACACAGACGTATACCTATGTTACTGTCAACGACACAGACACACATCCCCAATATATTCCATGTTGCACATTCAAATATAATAATGGAAAAAATAATAATGATGGCAGTATTAATAATAATAGTAACAATAATAATATAATTGTAGATTATTAATACCGTTAATAAACATATTTACAGTAGTGGTATCTTTTGTTTAAAGCAAATTATTTGCTTCTTTTGTAATATGTGCTGTCTTCAGGCAAATCTTTTACGGGATTTGAGCTTGTGGTGCTAAGATTAGAATATTTGAGACTTTTTGTTGATAAAGTTGTTGGACAATTTCTTTGTTGATTGTTCTGTAATTGTAAAATGCTTTGTTTCTTAATGTCCATATAAGATTTCTATACTCTGCCACTAGAACAAATAACTCTGTGTGGGTATCATGTGTGGAGTAAGGAATGGAATTTATCATGGTTGCTTACTAAACATCTGTTCTTTGTTTCGTATGAGTGTTTATAGTGTGTTGTAGGAGATGTCATGTTGGCATGATTGTGTTGCATTCGTAATAGATGTGCTCTTCTGTTTCTTGAACGTTCCTTCTACAAAGCTGACACTGTAGTATTTGTTTAGTTATTTTTGCTGTTCTCTCTGTTGTTGGGGTCATGCTGTAAACACGCTTATATGTAATTTCCTTTGCTTTTGGGGGTAATCTGCTTGTTGTGATTATTAGAGAAATTTTCGGTATAATTTTTATTGAAATATTTATTTGATTGATTGATTGATTTGGGAACCGACATCACAGCATTCGGGAAATTTATTTATTATTTATGAAATAGTTATGTCCTCTTTTAATTCTGAGATGTACTGGAGTTGCTTGTAGTTTAACTAAATGCTTGCAGATTGTGTGTGTTTTCTTGTACAGTAATTTTTCGTGTCCTTTAATGGCTGAAATACATTTTTTTGTAAAACGTTGGGAAAGTGCCAAAGTAATGTGAGGATGTATTCCTAATAGGTTTTAAATAAGATACCTCTGTCATTTTTGTCTTGCATGAGTGTAGTATATTTGATACTGTAGATGATGCTGCCAAACACAAAGCGTCTGATTTCTTTGTTTATGTTTGTTTATGTTTGCCCCACTCTCTTTGCCGAAAAACGAGATCGTTTACCAAATGTTCCGTACAGATATTTCAGTTGTCGGAATTAAAATGGCATCGTCAGCACAAGCACGCAGCTTTTGCTCACCCTTCCCTGGTATTTACGTACCCGTGACATTGTCGTCCTGTCCTATCTTTTGTAGAAGTGGCTCTAGGGCGACAACGTACAGTAATGTGGACAAGGGACATCCTGTCTCACTGACCTAATCAACCTGAAAGAATTGGTGAGGGTATGGTTTATTAGAATCCGACTTTCTGGTATTAAATATAAAATTTGGATCCATGTCCGAAAATAACTTTCCCCGTTGCAGTGTCGGAGAGTTTTGTGGAGGTATGAGTGAGATATTCTATCGAAAGCTTTTTCTTGATCTAAAGAGAGAATTGAGGATTGACAGTTTTTCAGATGTGTGTAGTTGATGATGTCCTTTATGAAGTATGTGTGTTGCTGGATATTCCGGTGTTGTACGCTACATTGCTGGTCTTCATGAATGAGAGATGCCATTACTAGTTTCAATTTATTCGTCAAAGCCTTTGTCAACCAATAAAGAACTGGCACTATTAGCCAGCGGAAGCTCATGTATATGCTGGGGAGGGGATTGGGAGGGGGGAATCTGAGCACCTATGGACCTGTCCGGAGTGCAATGACGATACCCCCAACTGATAACTGATAACTGAAAGGTTCTTATAATAATTTTCAAAGGCTAAGGCTATTTGTTGTGGCTCGACTTGTATATATCATTCCCTGTCAATTATCTGTCCTATCTATTGTGTTATATGATGTGCTATGGGCACGTAAATTTTATCTAATCGCGCTGCCGTGTTATGTGCATTATTTGTTTGTGTGTGTGTATGTGTGTGTGTATATATGTGTGTGTGTGTATGTGTGTGTGTGTGTGTGTGTGTTGTATCTGTTCCATGGAGATGCGTCTGCCTGTATGTATCTCTTAGCCCATGGATATCTAAACTTGTTTGCAATGTGTCTAACTGATGTTCATCATGCCCTGTTGTGTTTCTAATTTGCCTTCTTACATCTCCATTTATTACGTCATGCACAGAAAGCACTCAATTAAAATCATCCCTTAAAAGGATGTTGTGACCCCGATATGAAAGTGATAGTAAGTTTTCCAGTGTTTGGAAGAAGAGCGGCTGATTTCTGGAGTCTGGCAGTGCGTGTATGTTGACAATTATGTATTTATGTATATTATTTCCCACCTGTACTATAGCTATCCTACACTGGCAGTCCCTGTCCTTCTCTATGATCTGCCACCTGTCAGATGTCTGTATTATTGTATACCCAGCCCGATATGTTGAGTACTAAGACTAAAACATGAGTGTCTTATACCTAAGCATGTTATGATATATGATGCGTGTTAACGTTAGTTTCCTGTATGAGTATAAAATCAGGTTTATATTTGTGTATGAGTAGTATAAGATGATTAATTTTGGATCTTTATACCTCGAATGTTAATACTCATTATTTTAATCTCCGCTGCCATTGTTGTTGTAATATAAGAAACGGTTGAGTATAATTATGTTTAAACTGTCTGTATTCATGTTGTCATTTCTGGAAATATTTAGTAGATTCCTTCGCCGGGCTTGAAATGTCTAAGTCACTAACGAGGCGTGGAGAAGAATCTGTCAGGCTTCTTCGTCTTGGTGGTGTGTTAACTTTATCATATCAATGTCTCTTCCGGTCATGGCGCTGGTCGTTATCTGTTTAGTATAATTACTTATACATTTCTTTTTGTTTGTCCTCTGAGCTTAGACGGTGTAGGGTACTCGCGGTTTTTGAGGGGTAGCAGCGTGGTAACACGTCTTTGGGGGGCTCGAGGTGTCGAGCTCTCACCGTCGGACAGCCTTTTGGTTGAGCGTCCCCTTTTCCTAGTGACCAGCTGGAAACCGTCTTCATCCTCCTTACTATGTTGATCTGTCTAGGGGTTCGAGGTGGCTCTTTGAGAGAGTCTAGGTCCCAACTGGGTTTGTACTTTGGCCGGACATTTATTACTCCAGTGGGAGTCCTCCCTACAGACTGTACACGCCGTACGGCGCCCCAGAACTGTGATGAAGAGACGGTGCAGCTTATCGTCTACCCCGTCCAATTCCATGTCCACGTAATGTGGTAGAGGTTGCACAGCAGTAAGCACTTGTCAGTGCTGTATTTAAGTTTATGCATGTCCTCATTTATATCTGCCGAAATATCTGCGGCTATTTGCTTCACTGTCTCAAACTTTCCGGTTGTAGACATCTAGTGAATCATAGCCTTGGTCTTTTCCTTCCCTATGTTTTCGATTACAATAGTTAATTTAGGATCCTGCAGTTCATGCTTCATCCCATGAAGCCGTTCATTCCTTTGTTTCCGGTGTCAGCGTAGCGTACCATCTTTTAGGGTCCTCAAACCGGTAGATGGATTTTATCCCTTGCCTACCGATCCCGCTCGCCATCAGCGAGTAGTTGAACCGACATACATGAGGTCCAGATACAGAAAACACAAGTGTGTTTGCTTGGTGGAACTCTCCTCACTAGAAACCTTCACTCGAGTTGACTTTGACAGGTTTTACAATTTGGTTTTCCATCTTATATAATCCGTGACAGAGGAAATCTTCAATACAGATCTACACGTCGTGAAAACAATCGAAACCACTTCCACAAAATTAAAACCACTGACATGCTTGAATAATCCGTGACAGAGGAAATCCTTAATCCAAAGCTACACGTGGTGAAACCAATCGAGATCACTTAAACAAAATTAAAAAGCATTTTCGTTGAATGATGAAGGAATCCATCGAAGCCGAATAACAACAAGCGACTAACGACTGCTAAACTTCGAAATACTTCAAAAAGAAAGCAGATTTTCGCGACTTAGAATGTTACTGATCTAGAATATTGTGGTATAGTAAATGAGAATACCATATGAAATGGACTGAGATTGTGTCTAGGGGTAATAAACATTCGGTCCATCGGTTTCGCCGCATAAAGGCAGTTGATCGAGACAGTTTATTTCCCAAAAAGGCTCCAGGAATAGAGTAGTTATTGGCTCTATTGAAGTAAGAATGGGGTGATGGTCGGATAGACTCCACCCACGTTACAAGATAAACTACCTTCCTGAAGACTAAAACAGAGAATAGGTCACTTAACCACAGATCTCTATCAAGTTGTTATTCTTGGATAAAATATCTGAGACTGTGTGTTGGTCGACCTCCCACTGGATTCTCTGCAGAAAAACATATAGTAGCACAGTTCTCTACAACAACAAACAGTGTTACACTGGTCACTAGACAATGAAACTCTCCTGACGAACATATATGTTTATTGCCAGACTCTCATAATCTGGAAGTACAAGACTCTGTCTCCACTACAATATATCAAAACATCAAACCAAAAAATACATTCTCAAATAATGTATGTACTGATAATCTAAAATCTCCCCTCCTCGTCTTCTCTTCCCTACACCTAAAACCAATCGTAAATCAGGGATCTGACTGTTTATTGGGTCCTTGTGGTAACTCAGTTCGTGCAGACACCAATATTCAAAATCAGGAGAATGTAGATTCACTCCACACAGGGCTTCTCGACACTGTCTTTATTCTACCACAATTCTATGACGACTCTGCTACTGTTATTACCAAACTCCTCTTCTGATTGTACTGCTGAAATAGATGGGCTCTCCCCCATCCCAACGTGACCAACCACTACCATGTGCCACTGAGAAAAACCAAGGTTCTCTGGATACTGAACACGGTAATGGGCATACGGCTCATTGAAGTTGATCACATACAGTCATAATTGACTAACAAAAGGAACTGTCCTCACTTTCCCTTCTATAAAAATGATGATGGTGTGACTGAGTCTGGACTACTCGATCTGGCATTGGTCTTGAGAGGAAAATATGTCTGCATAAAATAGGGATTTCACCCCTTGGTATTAATGTCCATCATGCGGGAAAAGTGGAAGCACGGACTCCCAACGACGTACTGGGGTGGTTGGTGAAGGAAGGACTCTCCCTGAGCATGGGTCATAGCTGGTTGAACCTCTCTCGGCGATTTCCCGAAGATTGTAAGACTTGCATGCTTTATCGTTGAAAAATACGAAGTCTCAAATGTCTCAGCACGACATTTAAACAAACCAGAGAAGTGTAGCTGGGTTCATATTTGAGTCAAATTATGATGACCTCTCAAAAGGAAAGTACCATCCCATCCGTGACTTTGGCAGACCTATAACTTCCAGGATTAACCAGGAAGAATAAGAAGCCCCTCTCCCAACATTCTGGAACGAATAAAGCACAGACTCTCAACAAAGTCGCTGGGGTCTCCAGCGAACGAAGAACTCTCTATGCGTTGGTGTCATCGCTGGCTGAACATCGTTAGGCGGCCTCCCGTAATATAAATGGGTAACATGCTTCATCCAAAGAAAAACATGAATCCACAATATCGCAATTGGACATTGTAACAACGGGAGAATCCGTACTGGGTTCATAGTTCACTCCATTAATTATGACTGCTTCACATCGAGAGTAACATCCAGTCCGTAAGCTGTTGCAGACTATAACCTCCCTGATAATACGGGAAGAAGATTAGTGTCATCTCTCGTCAGACGCCAGGGATGAGTATTGGAAGCTTTTCAATACATGTCACTAGAATATCAAACCCAAAAAAGGAGATAACTCCGTCTGGAGTTTCTCACTGATGCCAGAAGAAAAATTGGGGATTACTTCCCCTCGGGTTTTCTTGGAAAAAATGCGGCTGTCTGGCAGCACTGAGTGACTTCTGGGCTAAACCATTAACCCTCATGAAAGACTTCTCGTCCAAAAGTATCGGCCAAATGTGTACAGCCAAAGTGGACTATACGTCGATTCAGCTAAAATCAGCCAAGATGTTGTAGACTCTAAGATGTCCCACGCCTGCCTCAATGTCTGCGAATCAAAATGACAAACTATGAATATACTAGCGTATTACGCAGATTCATAAGACTCACAGAGACAACAATTAGACATATAGTCAGAGGATAATCCTCATATCATAAAGTGGTATCACCTGTGGGCCTGTAACGTATGGGTTTATTTGGCGGGAAAGTGGGGCGGTCATCTGAACACTCTACCCTTCTCACTCTTCTACCCATACAACGAACAGGACATCACAGACACCAAATGGAGATATATTCTCACACCTACAAACACTCCTCTATATGGGAGGACACAATCTGTTACAGAACATGACCGGGGGTGTGTGAGGTCGGGTGTTTTTGTAAATAGTGGCTCCAATGTCTTGTTATTTTGGCAAGCCCACTGCACGAGTTACGGCAGGTAACAATGAGTATTTAGGTATGTGAACCGTTCTCATAAATATGATTGTGCCAATGACATACCGGATCCACCACTCCGACAAAAGCAATGAGGGGTCTTATCTAACTGTGTCCCCAGGCTGTCATACACACAAAATATACGATCCGTTCCCTGCATATTCTGCACCCAGATAAAGTAAAGATTCACACACACAAGATATATATGCGTACCATATCTGAATCTTTAACAAAGGCATTATGTAACACCTGAATACTTTACCAAGAGTCCGGTAAAGATAGGCTCTTCCCTAGATGAGAGTGAACCAAAAGTGAAGATAGATTGAACTCTGCAGAAACGGTACAGCATTTACAGAGACATCTAACTCTTCAAAAGAAGATGAAGCCGTAATCATAGCATGATAAGAATTGGATAAGAATTGTAAGCATAGGAATATAGAACAGTTGTACAGACGTTCAAATCTCAGGCTGGCTTTCTTACAGAAGTAATGGTGCCGTAGCAGACTTAGCCAAACTACCTACAAAACATGTAGGATACTTCTCATATCAAACAAAGATTGTATTACATATCTAACACAAATCTTATCATTAAAAAAAAACATATGTATGCTCACCAATGCAACATAGAGGCAAAAATTGGCCCTGGGGCCTAAACACCGCTCCCTAAACGAATCACATCCTAATCGGTGGCTGGCCCAAACTCAAGTGACTGTCTGGTCCCGCCTGGGAGTTTTACCAAACTATTCCCTGCTATTTCCAGCTTCTGGCACATTCCTTGCCTCTATCTGAGCAATGATATGTGCGCTAAGCATTACCATATAAGGCAACCGCCAGTCCCCCACACGTGAAATTATTCTTTCTAGGAAAAGATATTTATAATCGTCTGCAAGCTGGTGCAAACTGGGGACATTATGTCACAGATATAAGGAACCAGCTCTCGTAGAGTTTATTAAAAGATCAAACATTCAAATATTTGAACTCACAGATACTAGGAGCAAGTGGCAGAACACGAAACGAACACATGAATGTTACGTTCTTATATGGAGTGGCGTCGACCAGCGAGCTACAGCTAAACATTGAGTGGATTATTTTTTGTTACATCCAGACAAAGCGAAAGCCATTATCAACACTAAATTTATATCGGAAAGGATAATACTAGTACAGATCAAGGAAGGAAATAGAACAATAACTTTTATACGAACATAGCCCCATGTAACGACTCTTACAGCGTCGAAGACAAAGACGAGTATTTTGATAAACCTGTAGACACGTTAAATAATGTCAGGGAGACGGATGAACTTATTGTGATATGTGATTTTAACGGAAGAATAGGCACACGAAGAATACCGTGGGATGAATGCATGGGGCCATTCAGCGACAAAGAGACTGAATGTAACAGTAATGGTCAACATCTACTCAACATATGTTCGGAACATGGACTAATAATAGCAAATAGTTTTTTTTCAACATCGTCGTAGCCACACCAAAACCTGGTATAAATAGAATGACATAGACCAAGCATCTCAAATTGACTTTATTCTAATTAGGAAATCAGACAGAAGACTACTATTAGATTCAAGAGCACTCCCAAATACAGATGTTGATACTGATCACAAACCAGTCATAATAAAAAAAAGATTTCAACATACAGGAAAATAAGAAACAAAAACAGAACAACATATGTCATCAATTATAGGAGGGTTCAGGAAAATACGGTTAAAGACAAATTCAATCGAGAAATCAAAAACCTACATAAGAATATCCATGATGACCACTCAAGCGTAGATAAGGAATGGACAATTTTCAAAGCTGCCATTCTCGACACACTGGAAAATAAATGTAGAACAAAGAAAGTAGGGCAGGACAAAAGATTAAGAACAGCCTGGTGGAACAACGAAGTTAAAGATAGCATATTCAAAAGGAAGGTAGCGTTCAAAAAGTGGATCACAACAAGACTTTGTTAATTATAGAATAGCACGACGTAATGCCAAACGAACAATTAGAGCATCTAAAGATGAAACCTGGAGAATATATGGTGAACAGATGGCGACCTTTAGCAAAGACTGCCCAAAAGAATTTTATAAACGTGTGAACACAATGAGAAACAGAAATGCAACCCAACCACCATCATAAACAGCAAAAGATGTATACCGATATTTAACCCACAACAACAACTAGCAAGGTGGGCAGAATAATTTCAAGAACTACTTAACCCCACACATAACATAGAAAACCTCACTTTTGTGCCTAAAAGCCAGGGACAGCAAGAACCAATTTTCATACCTGCAGTAGTCAATGCAGTTATACAGAAAACTCCTATAAAACAAATCACCAGGTCCAGATGGAATAACCACAGAAGCTATTCAGGCTTGTGGCCAAACGGGAGTTAAATGGCTAACAAGACTTTTTAACACAGCATGGTGTAACAAGCTATGTGGAGGGTCCCAAATAGCCCGGTCACAATATTTCAAATATCTTCTATAGCCCTGGCTGGGATAGGTCTTTACCTGCCAACCCTCCTCCGTTTTCCCTGGACTCACTGTCACTCTTCTTTCGACCTAGGGACCTATTTCCTGCAGTGTTCTTCTGGCTGATCCATATATATAACGCAGTGATCTTTGGAATAAACTAAAAGTGATTTATTAAATCAATAAAGGACAGCACAGGAAAACATCAAGGCAGTTAACACAGATAGTTCTAACAGACACAACACGGATAAAGTTCAGACACAGAGCATCAAGGCTTTACATCATAGACCAAGCTGTAGTCAAGGTCCGCTCTGTCCACATATCGCTCACCAAATGAGAAGTCCTCCTTGCTTTCAGGTACTGGGTTGTATGTATAACAGCCTTCTGTAGCACCGAACTTCCACGTTCCATGGACCACAGTCTTTATGAATCAAATGTTCTAGGGAAATGCCATGGAATCACTTGGCATACTGTCAGGTAGGAAATAATGATCTGGAGTACTGTTCTCATAGATTGATGGGTGTGTCTGGGTGATTGGCGGGTTCAGCCACTATTACAAAAGGACACAATTCCTACGTATCGAGATGACTGGTAATGTTTCAGTACAGCTGATGGACCGTATCGAGATGACTGGTAATGTTTCAGTACAGCTGATGGTCATCCTTTCAAGGTCAGCAGTGGCTCTATCTCGTAGGTGACATATCCACGGACTTAGCATGGCCCAAACCTTGCCATGGCAGAGTCATTAATATACTTTCGGCTTAGAGCCCCGTCGACTGTTCATATCACCCAAACAAGGACCCTGGAAAGGACAAACATTTGTGAGAGTCTCCAGCCTAAACTTCTGGTACAGCCGACATGAAGACTCCTTATGGTCTCAGCACATCAGCTGCCTTACCAACATATATACATACATCCCAATCAAGAGCCCTGATTGAACCTGCCCGACCTGACAAGAGGTCCTGGATTGGCGGTGTCTTTTATAGACTAAGCCTTTAGCTTGACGGAGTCCTGTCGTTTGACCCTAGGTACTTTTTGCTTACACGACTCACACTCCACACTCATACCAAGCCTTTATTACTATTGGGCACATTCATTTCCATGCTTCCCTCTCACTTGCAAACCATGCCTTTCTCACACCTAAGATCTTGTGGTGTGGTGCGCCCAGCAATCGGTGTGTTTCTCCCCCCTAAGTGGGGTTATATGGCACACCGTGTATTTCCCCATTCAAAGAAGATACTACCCCCTCCCGGCCGCCGCTCTCGACTGAGCTGTCGCCCCAATGTACCGGCATTGCCCTGCCCAAGCCATGGGGTAGAGAAGTTCAGGTTCTCTCAGTAAGATAGAGGAGTCCATTATCCTCCCGACATCATCCTATCGAGTGACAGACGAAAGAGATAGTCCTGTGGCTAGCCTCTTCTGGCTCAAGAAGATAGATCATAGATTACTATAGCTATCCAATGATGATATTCCACAGAAAGATGACCAGATGCCCAATTCAAGCCGTAGACAGAAAGATAGCAACAGCTCATCTGACGCCAAGAACAAATGAAATCCTCTGGGGAGATATATTGTTCCGTTTCACTTCCCCGGCCATGCCAAGAACAAGACGCCCATTTAGATTGCCAACGGTCAACCAACTCTTCATTGGTTATGATTGGCTTTTCGCCAATTCATCTTCCCCTTTGAGACAAAATACATTTATAAGTCAGGTCTGTCTGGACCACCCACAACCCAAGTTTACCTTTCAAAATGTCTCAGTAGTAGTTGCACTTCTGTCGTTATCTTTAATTAACTTTGACAAGTTGCAACTTGCAAACGGTAGGTGTTGGCACGGCCATCAATTGACCAGCCGCTGCACCAGTGCACATTTGACGCAAGGCGCTCCTTCGGGACTACCCGAAAGGAAAGACCAATATATACTCGCTCCATGTAAAGATTGTGGTATGAAGATAACCCAAAGAACCATCTTTCATGGAGAATTGAGCGAACAAGAGAACTGAGAGCTTCCGAAAGCCGGTTCCCCCTGTTTACCCAAACTAAAAGAATGCATAAGGACATGGACCACTAGCGTTTCGCTACACATGGGAAGAAAGAAAAGTCCCAGATGATTGGCAACAGGCAATAATAGTACCTATATGGAAAAAGAAAGGCAATATGAGAGAGTGCGAAACATACAGAAGTATATCACTCCTGAGCCATATAGGGAAAATGTATGCAAAACTATTGGAACAAAGAGCTAGACCCATAGTTGAACAACAGTTAAGCAAAGTACAATTCGGTTTTCGGAAAGGTAAAAGTTGCACTGATGCACTATTTACACTTAGACAAATATGTGAAAAAAAAAAACTATCGAATATAGTGACCAGCAGAATATTGTGTTTGTAGATCAGGAAAAGGCTTTCGATAGAGTAGACAGATACAAATTATGGATCATCCTTAAAGACTATGGGATATAAGGGCAACTGCTAGAAAACATCATAGCCATGTACCACTCGAGCCGAAGTGCAGTAAGAACATAAGAAGGTATATCAGATATTTTCACGGTCAATACAGGAGTGGGACAAGGATGTGTGCTCTCTCCCCTGCTATTTAATATCTACATGGGCAGAATTTCCAAAGAAGCAAATCTCGACAGAACAGATTCAGAAAATTTAGAACTCTTTACTCCAGATGAAACAACTCTTCCACAGGAAATAAATGAACTTCTATTTGCAGACGATCAGTGCCTGGTTTACATGGACGAGGGCAGACTGCAAAATCATATTAATAATCTGAGTTCAACATGCAGCAGATACAATATGAGCATAAATACAGCCAAAACCGAAGTAATTGG
>JACEFZ010014840.1:0-2500 GCA_014155875.1 Cepaea nemoralis
AAAAGAGTGTTATGTCTTATTGTCAAACTAAACAAAGTTAATTGCATATACTTTATAGTCAATACCAGCACTTTATGCTGTTGTGATCTCTTGGTAAGTTTACGTTTAGTAGTTTATTATTGCTTTCCGAAAGACCGACACCTATACCATTTGGTAACAATCTAACGCAAGGCGGTCTGCTGCCAATTCGCCTGCAGCTGTGTTTCGAACTGTTTCCGTAACTCCTTCGCCACGGAGTGTTGGCAAACTACTGAACGTAAAATTGTCTAGTAAATAACAAGCAGTCAATAGAGACTGGGTGTGATTGCAGCGTCCTGCAAAATGCATGCAATTTTTAAAACTGCGTTGGTACGTGTTAAGGAGATGTTTGGCTCTGACGTCAGCACTGATGAATTTCCACTATGTGGACAAAGAAGTAAAATTGAATACATTAAACAGAGGCTAAGAAAAGTAAGTTTAACAAAGTCATTACACAACCAGATACAGAAATGTAAAAAAAAACATAATGATTGTGACAAACCGATACAATGCATTGGGTAAAACTCAAAGTTATTATGAAAAATGAGAAATGCTGAAAAATTCCATCCATCAAAAGAGTAAAGAGATATCGGAAAAAAGACGAACAAGCAAGAAGAAATGAAATTGCAAAGATAATCAGAGGGAAAAAAGCAACTTGATACTATTTATAAGCCATTGTCCTAGATTTCAGATCTTGTAGACTCTCAGTATTGTTCTCCCCTTTCCATCCATAGTAATCATAGAATATTACTGTAACACGTAAGTTGAAAAGCTTCAGCTTCCATGAAATGGCCGACAGTTCATACCATTATGTTGCTACAGGCAAGGTTGCAATATGTCACATCGGTATGTCGCCACTCGAAAGGTTGCAACATTTCACATCCGCATGTTACCATGGTAACGTTGCAACATTTCACATCCATATTTCGCCACGGAAAAAAGCGCACTGATTAACACAGGTTGCCACAGGAAAGATGCAACGATTCACACCAGTAGATTGCCACAGGAAAGATGCAACGATTCACACCCATAGATTGCCACAGGAAAGATGCAACGATTCACACCCGTGTGTTGCCACAGAAAAGGTGCAAGGATTCACACCCGTATGTTGCAAGGGAAAGATTTACAATTCACACCTGTAAGTTGCCACAGTAAAGATGCAACGATTCACACCCGTAGGTTGCCACAGGAGATGTGTAACTGTCAAAATATTTACCAGAAACAGTTCAGAAACATAGAGACTCTCTACACATGGTCATTAAGAGAACGGGATTAAGATTATCATCATCTTCTTCTTTCTGCCACGCGTCATTGACGATTACTATATCAGGTGATCGGAGGTGTGATTTAGGGGTGACAACACCTGCAGCTAGTTAGTGTAAACCCGTTTCTATGTACGGTCTACCCAGGAAGGTTAGAAAGGTCAACAAATGCAGTGAAGAAGTAGATTGTCGACTGAAAGGCTCAAATATCGCAGCTATAATGTGAACAGGCAGTCGCTGTACTTAAAGGGTTACGAATGCAGTTCGCAATCCCGCATACCGATTTCGAAACACTGCTGCGGGTGATTTGCAGGGTGACCGCATTACGTTAGCTTTCATACACTGGTATAAGTACCGGATGTTCAGAAAGCGATTGCATAACTACAGAACGTAAACTTGCCAAGACATCATAAGAAGTCAACAACAACAACAACAACAACAACAACAACAACAACAACAACAATGCAACAAAACATTAAACTGGCACAACGCAGTTATGTTCAAAACAAAACAGAAAATATCGAAGAAAAGACAAATAGAAAAAAAAAAAATTCACGGTCTGGGTGGTGATTGTTCATCATCCTGCACGATCATTAATCTTGGACCATGGCTGTGTTGTCGTCATCCTGCACGATCATTAATCTTGGACCATGGCTGTGTTGTCGTCATCCTGCACGATCATTAATCTTGGAATATGGCTGTGTTGTCGTCATCCTGAACGATCATTAATCTTGGAATATGGCTGTGTTTTCGTCATCCTGCACGATCATTAATCTTGGACCATGGCTGTGTTGTCGTCATCCTGCACGATCATTAATCTTGGACCATGGCTGTGTTGTCGTCATCCTGCACGATCATTAATCTTGGACCATGGCTGTGTTGTCGTCATCCTGCACGATAATTAATCTTGGACCATTTCTGTGTTGTCGTCATCCTGCACGATCATTAATCTTGGACCATGGCTGTGTTGTCGTCATCCTGCACGATCATTAACCTTGGACCATGGCTGTGTTGTTCCGATTATTTTGTGTGGCCAAACCATCCTGGTATGTCTCTCTTTATCTTTCAACACTTTCGCCCATAAGTTTGCAATTTGTCCTTAAGATTTCAAGAGCATTTCTTCTCACCACGTTCCCTGAAAATCTAGAATGCCTAATTCCTGTAGTCATTTTACAATATGCATTTATGTCGCGCAATATTGTCTCATTCATTCATCTGTG
>JACEFZ010014840.1:7500-65192 GCA_014155875.1 Cepaea nemoralis
TGTTTAGACTTATTTCGCCACTGCTGGACCCAATGGAAATCAAGAAACCACAGTAAACCGTACCCCCCCCCCCCCCTCACTGTACTCTAATGACGAACACCATAGCATCCTGTGTAATTGTAAGTGTTCCCGCCTGCCGATTTGTCAGTCTCTACCTCAGTATATCTGTCCCTGACAATGCTACACCTTAAATGAGCGTCTGTATTCTCCTCACGTCTATTTTCCAGCCCGCACGCCTACCAAAAATGTCTCACGCGTATTTCTAACCAGCCAACGCAATCTACGCTCATTTATATGATAAGGTGTTGCTGTTCCCGGCAATTTCCGTTAGTTTTCTGTCCAAAATTATTGCGGTCTTATAATTTGAGCTAATTTAAGTTGTTTTCCCCGCAGCTTGTTGATTGTAATCATAGAGGAAATATAACTGTGGACTCATAGCTGTATTTCTGTAGAGCCATTCATCACGGTAGGTATTTTTGTATTTATTACGTGTCAAATTATATGAATGCTCTTCTTGTTTGCTTGTTTTCGCTTTCCGTGCCTTCCCTTATTCTCCTTCTTGCCTCTGCCTCCCTTTCTGCTACTGATATGTGCATCTGCTTAGGGTGTTGATGTCTGGCCACGATTACACAAGTTTCGTCAAACATTTTGTCAGAAATGGGAATTATCGTTTGCTTTATCAGTTCCTATAGCCGACAGAATAAACTTTGAGAAATAAACAGACATAAGTATTGTAGGAGAAAAACATAAACACAAATTGTACAAATAGAGACAGAAAAGATTCCCTTTAAAGGCTTTGTAATATATTAGGTATATGGTTAAAGTTAATTGCATAATCTTTACAGGACGTCATAGTCAACCCCAAGATTTGTTGTCTGTTATTTCTTGGCAAATTTATGACTAGTAGTTTGCCGTTGGTTTCTAAACCACCGGCTCTCATAAAATTGTATGAAAACCAGCGCAAATAAATCTGCTTCCAAATTGCCCGTAGCTGTGTTTTGAACGCGGTATGCGGGATTGCGAATTGCGTTCGTAATCCAGTCGCCACAGCGCCGGGTATATGGTGCTACCCACATATTTCTCAGGTTCAATCAGGACTGGACAGACGCTGTGGTCAGTATCACGACGGCTAACTCTAACTCCCCGGACGTCTCATGGAACCATTTTAGCCAGGTCAATAAACACAAAACAGCCGCCTCAGTGTGGATTCGAACATATTACCATCAGACCGGCAGGCAAGCGTGCTAACCACCACTCGCTCGCATTAGAAGGAAGATCACGAAGTAGAATACTGATAATAAAGGCAGCCGGTCTGGGATGGTAGCAATCAGAGGTTCCCAAACCACGGCCCACGGGCCACTTGTGGCCAGCCAGCTGTCAGAAAGTGGCACGCGAGGCCTCGTTATTTAAATAATATACTCTCTTCATAAATCCGTTCGTATTTCCTGATGCCAAGCTCTATCAATTACAGAAAAACCTTCAGCACGAAGTAATCGATTTGAAATGTAATGCTGCACTGAGATGTAAATTTCTGGAGCTGCCTGCTTCACCTTCAGCTAATCATATGATTTCTTTCTGGCGACTATTGCCTGTCGAACAATTTGAACACTTGCGTTCATTCACCCAGATGTACATTTGTCGTTTTGGTTCGACTTACAGATGCAAGCAGTAATTTTCCGCAATGACCGTAAAAAAAAAAAAAAAAATAAGCAACGTTCCAGACTCACCGACAGTAACCTAGCTGCGCTTATGACTTTGGGCACGACATATTTGTGCCCAGACATTGATAAACTGACATCTGAACTTAAGTAACTGGTTATGAAGAACAGTTACAATTGTAAATTAATTACATAACAGCGATTTTCGAAACTGATTATAAATGTATTGTTAAATGAACTTTTGATTTTAAACCAAAAAATGACGGTAGTGTAGTACTGACACTGACTGCCTTTAAAGTTTTAGAATTTTGTTGTCGAAAGTTAAGATAGGTAAGAATGATATTGCACGACTTGTATAATTTTATAACGTTGTGGCCCGCTTAACTACCGAAAATAGTAGATATGGCCCTCTGCTTGAAAAGCTTGCGAACCACTGGTAGCAATTATTCTTGGTTAGCGGGACAACGGTCCATATACGGTCAGAGAGATTGTCTTGCTGGCCTACTCAATAAAGTGTGTGAGTGTGTCCGTGTGTCTGTATGCGTGTGTGTGTGTGTGTGTGTCGCCTTGCGTTTGTGTGTGTGTGTATGTGTTTGTGTGTGTGTGTGTGTGTGTGGGGGGGTGGGGGGGGGGTGTGTTTATAAGCATTGATTTATGTCAATGGCTCATAAAGCTATTTTTGATGCTTAAAAAAAAAAAAAAGAACACGATCTGAAAGAAAAATCTCAGTAGAAATTGATCTATCACTAATGTCTGAAGATATCGCACCCCTGGTCTCCCTGACGTTAAAAGAAGAATAACCGTGTTAGGTTTCTCAAATTACTAATTAGTTATAAATATTAATTACCTGATGGCTCGGTAAATTAGAAGAACTAAAATGGCAGGACACAATTATTATTTCTGAACTTTTGTGGGAACTAAAAACATTGTGGAATTTATAAACAGACGCCGGGTTAGCATGGCAGAATGGATAAGAGCGCTCTTTCTTAAACATCTGATGTGCTGAGGCAGACGGTTCAACCTCTACACCCGTCTGTTAGTCAAAGATGTTGACCTGTCGGCCTTGACTTGGGGACGTAAATTACAGGTACTTCTGAAGTCGGAGTGTGTTCGTCTCGTGACGAGAGACACTGATAATAGGGAAAGCTAATCCACACACAAAAACCAGTCCAGTTCATTAGAAGTAGTAGCATGCGTACGGAAAACGCTTGAGTTTAAAGAGTGAGAACGTAAAATTGTGTGTGTGTGTGTGTGGTGGGGGGGGGGGGGCGGGGTTAATAAAGCAAAGACGGCAGGAACAAAATATTGCACCATTTCTTGCCTAGTATTTTTCGCTGCATGTCGTCTGGGGTATACTGTAGATATATATACCATATAAAGTGTAATAAACAATTAATACTTTGGATGGAATACTACATTAGAGCTTAAGTTATCCATCTATCCGGTTCAACAGTTGATTGTTGGATGTGATATTTCAGAAATTAAGTCAAAACAACTGTATTGCTTCTGTGAATTTAAACGTAGACTTTATAAGCAAAATAAAATATTGCAATTTTGAAAAATCGGAGAGTCTAGAGACGAGAACAGGATGTTGGTGTTGGATAGGACACATAGCAATATATCCCCCAACATATGCATCAATGTCCAGTGGTTAATAGTGCCAGGTCTGTGTGGTGTAACGTGGCCACTCATTCTTACCGCCACCCCCACTCCACCACATGTGCCGCACATATGTCACCGTGCATATTCTTACTCCCAGGTCTATTATTGTAGACAACAATTACAACTGAAAATATTTATGGAATGGGAGTTAAATTAAGACAACAAAGAAGATTCTTGGCAGTCTTTTCTCGTGGCATGGAGAGGTGACAACACGCGAAATGACACATTTTCTTGGCGATCTATTGATATGAAGAAGCATGATCGCCAACGCCTATCGGCAATACAGTTGATAATGTCTCTAATTTCTCACTCCCCCTTTTTAGTTTGCCTTACGAGTTCAATGAGAATGAACTGTATAGTTATACTGTTAACATGCTTATAATACCCCCCCCCCCCCCCCCTATATATTTTCACTTGTAATTGTTGTCTACAATAAGAGACCTGGGAGTAAGTATATGCACGGGGACATATGTGAGGCACATGTGTGTGTGTGTGTGTGGGGGGGGGGGTAGAATAAGTGGCCACGTCAAACTACACAGAACTGATACTATTAACCGCTGGACGCTGATGCATGTTGGGGAAAAATGGGGGGGGGGGGAGGAGGGGGCCAGGATAATCTGAGCACCTATGAACATGTTGAGAGTGCAAGAACGGTACCCCTACAGATAACTAAGTTCCAGTTGTAATATGTTACAGTATTTATCATTTAGTAACTGGCCAACAAAAACGACTAGCTCTTTCCAAAATATGTGATAATTTGTATTTGGGACTTGGCCTCTTTCCAAAAATTAAAATTAAATATTTTGGCTGTCCGAGGAATTTTCAGCATACCTATGAAAACTACGTCTGGAGCCTTAGTGGATATTTCTTGTTGATTATCTAGGATTCACAGACTTATGTTAAAACTGATTCTATGTAACATTCTATTCCGAACCTCCAATGACAGGAACATATTGCACAAGATGTCATTCATTTTTAAAAAAAATAATGCAGTTGTTGTATACCGATTTTTAACTGTGCAATATATCTTTTTATCTAAAACAAATTAGAGGACAAAGATGAATAATATGCATAGGGCAAGGAGGAAATAGTGGAAGGTGGGGTGGTTGGGGGGAGGGTGGTTGTGGTATTCCTATTTGAGCCCACAGCAAAATGAACATTTGGAACCCACAGTAAGTTAAATGTAACAGGACAACAGTCCTCTCAGCAAGGTAGTAGTCAAATGAGCCATTAGTAACAGGCTCATGAATTCCTGGTCACAGTAAATCATCAAGGCCATCCGTGACAGATCTTAGGGCAATCCAGTTCACGACACCAATTTAAGGCTTCGGTAACAATCCTCACATTCCTTGATATCGATCACAACCAATGTCATCTGTAACAGGATCACGTTCCCGATCATGGAAACCAAATGAAACATTTCCCGCATCATAGCTGGCATTTCTGAGCAAAGTGGTGACCGGATCAATATGCAGTTGAAAAACAGAAGTAGGGACATTACGTAGCAGACCCCCGTCCTATTCCAGACGACCTAGACGGTGTTGATCGTAGAGTGGAGTAAAATTAAGGCCTTCCATACTTCAGCTTTTATGAATTGAAAAGAATCACACCTTTTCCACCGAGCAGAATTTCAAGTCTGAATATTTTAATTTGAATATGATCCAAAGACAACCGCATGTTCAAATATATTGATATATGAATAGCTGCCAACTCTAATAAAAATTCAACGATATAATTTCCACTAGTTTTCTAGCAAAAACACACATCGTCCTCTTTAATAACATATACATTGAGGCAATCTACTTAAGTAACATTCCCGTACTGAAAGCTCTATCAATCAAATCCATCTTTTACTATTCTTCTTCTGGGCGAAATCTTCAATGATCGCTCTGATGTTCTGCGTCCTTAGATTTCAGCTGTTATCCTTTCTCTAACTGTTCTGCGGCCGTCCTTTCCAGTTGGTATCCCTTGTTTAACTATTTTTGTCAATTCTTCTCATCCAGTGTAGTAGAATTGTTGTCATCGCTAGAGACAATACAACACTTCTATACGTAAGATTAATATTTCTTTTTAGTGCATTCTTGTGCAACACGGGGGATTTCCATATCGGTGTTTTTTGTCACCCAGGAGGTCCAAGCGTAAATACACCTGTACTTCTTTAACTTATCACCAAGACAGCACGACCTATATATGTCATCTCTAGGCACACAGCCCATTCTCTTACAGATGCATGTTGAAGTCCACAGTAAGATGAACATGTTGAAGTCCACAGTAAGATGAACATGTTGGAGACCACAGTAAGATGAACATGTTGGAGACCACAGTAAGATGACCATGTTGAAGTCCACAGTAAGATGAACATGTTGGAGACCACAGTAAGATGAACATGTTGGAGACCACAGTAAGATGAACATGTTGAAGTCCACAGTAAGATGAACATGTTGGAGACCACAGTAAGATGGACATGTTGGAGACCACAGTAAGATGAACATGTTGGAGACCACAGTAAGATGAACATGTTGAAGTCCACAGTAAGATGAAAATGTTGGAGACCACAGTAAGATGAACATGTTGGAGACCACAGTAAGACGAACATGTTGCAGACCACAGTAAGATGAACATGTTGGAGATCACAGTAAGATGAACATGTTGGAGACCACAGTAAGATGGACATGTTGGGGACCACAGTAAGATGAACATGTTGGAGACCACAGTAAGATGAACATGTTGGAGACCACAGTAAGATGAACATGTTTGCGACCACAGTAAGATGAACATGTTGGAGATCACAGTAAGATGAACATGTTGGAGACCACAGTAAGATGGACATGTTGGGGACCACAGTAAGATGAACATGTTGGAGACCACAGTAAGATGAACATGTTGGAAATCACAGTAAGATGAACATGTTGGAGCCCACAGTAAGATGGACATGTTGGAGACCACAGTAAGATGAACATGTTGGCGACCACAGTAAGATGAACATGTTGGAAACCACAGTAAGATGAACATGTTGGAGCCCACAGTAAGATGAACATGTTGGAGACCACAGTAAGATGAACATGTGGGAGACCACAGTAAGATAAACATGTTGAAGTCCACAGTAAGATGAACATGTTGGAGCCCACAGTAAGATGAACATGTTGGAGACCACAGTAAGATGGACATGTTGGAGACCACAGTAAGATGAACATGTGGGAGACCACAGTAAGATGAACATGTTGAAGTCCATAGTAAGATGAACATGTTGAAGTCCACAGTAAGATGAACATGTTGAAGTCCACAGTAAGATGAACATGTTGAAGTCCACAGTAAGATGAACATGTTGAAGTCCACAGTAAGATGAACATGTTGAAGTCCACAGTAAGATGAACATGTTGAAGTCCACAGAAAGATGAACATGTTGGAGACCACAGTAAGATGAACATGTTGGAGACCACAGTAAGACGAACATGTTGGCGACCACAGTAAGATGAACATGTTGGAGACCACAGTAAGATGAACATGTTGGAGACCACAGTAAGATGGACATGTTGGAGACCACAGTAAGATGAACATGTTGGAAACCACAGTAAGATGAACATGTTGGAGCCCACAGTAAGATGAACATGTTGGAGACCACAGTAAGATGAACATGTTGGAGTCCACAGTAAGATGAACATGTTGGAGACACAGTAAGATGGACATGTTGGAGTCCACAGTAAGATGAACACGATGGAGACCACAGTAAGATGAACATGTTGGAGACCACAGTAAGATAAACATGTTGGAAATCACAATAAGATGAACATGTTGGAGCCCACAGTAAGATGGACATGTTGGAGACCACAGTAAGATGAACATGTTGGCGACCACAGTAAGATGGACATGTTGGAAACCACAGTAAGATGAACATGTTGGAGCCCACAGTAAGATGAACATGTTGGAGACCACAGTAAGATGGAAATGTTGGAGACCACAGTAAGATGAACATGTTGGAGACCACAGTAAGATGAACATGTGAGAGTCCACAGTAAGATGGACATGTTGGAGACCACAGTAAGATGAACATGTTGGAGACCACAGTAAGATGAACATGTTGGAGACCACAGTAAGATGAACATGTTGGAGACCACAGTAAGATGAACATGTTGGAGTCCACAGTAAGGTGAACATATTGGAGACCACAGTAAGATGAACATGTTGGAGACCACATTAAGATGAACATGTTGGAGTGCACAGTAAGATGGACATGTGGGAGACCACAGTAAGATGAACATGTTGGAAACCACAGTAAGATGAACATGTTGGAGACCACAGTAAGATGAACATGTTGGAAACCACAGTAAGATGAACATGTTGGCGACCACAGTAAGATGAACATGTTGGAGACTTTTATGATGATTCAAGAGAAGAACAATATGGTCATCCGAATAATAATGAAGGACCATCAATTTTGAAGATGGAAGTTCAGAATGCTCTTAACCATATGAAAACTGGCAAGACACCGGGTACAGATAACATCACAATAGAAATGATCACTGCCTTAGAAGAATATGGAATAGCCGAAGCCACCAGACTGCTGAACGCAATATACTGGAGATATACCTCCAGTATTATGTAATTCTATATTTATTGCAATCCCGAAGAAATCAGGAGCCTTGGAATGCAATCAACATCGAACAATTAGTATAATGAGCCACATCACGAAGATTCTGCTGAGAATTATCATGCAAAGAGTCAGGAAGAAAATACAACCCAAAATAGGAGAAGAACAATGTGGGTTAGTAGAAGGCAAGGGCACAGTAAATGCTGTGTATGTACTGAGAACAGTAATTGAACGTTCTATAGAAGTAAACAAAGATCTATATCTTTGCTTTATTGACTACACAAAGGCTTTTGATAAAGTGAGACATGTCGACATGATAAGGATGCTTGAATATCTACAAATTGACGGAAAAGACCTTAGACTTGTAAAAAACATATATTGGAAACAACAAGCTGCCATCAGAATGGATAACAATTTAGGTCAATATCAGCCTATTAAAAGAGGTGTGAGACAGGGATGTGTAATGTCTCCAAATCTGTTTTCCCTGTACAGTGAAAATATTTTCATAAATATAGAAGATATGGAAGGAATCAACATTGGGGGACGATACATCAATAACATTAGATATGCAGATGATACAGTCTTGATTGCAGACAATGAACAGGACCTGCAAAATTTAGTAGATGCGGTTGTTACACACAGTGAACAACTAGGGTTAGAACTGAATATTACAAAGACACAGATTATGGTCGTAACTGGGAAGAAGGAAATACCACAATGTGATATACGACTAAATGGGCATATTCTTAAGCAAGTGAATCGATACTGTTCTCTCGGCACAGTCATAGCATCTGATGGGAGATGCCTTGAAGAGATTAGAACAAGAATTACCATTGCGAAGGTAGCCTTTTGCAAGATGAAAAATATAATGACCAATAACAAGATATCAATTGAAACGAGAAAAAGAGTGTTGAAGTACTACATAGAACCTATACTTTTGTATGGATTTGAAGCGTGTACAATAAGCAGTCAAGCTGAAAACAGCTGGTGGCTGTGGAAATGTGGTTTCTAAGGAAAATGCAAAGAATACCATGGACAGACAGAAAAACCAAGTCATTCAAGAAATAAATGAACATCGTAAACTGATTAGAGACATTAGACGTAGACAGTCAAAATTGTTTGGGCATGTTATGAGAAGAAATGAATTGGAGAACTTGGTGACAACTGGCAAGATCGAAGGGAAGAGATCAAGGGGAAGACCAAGAAGTGAATACCTGGATGGCTTGGCCACGTGGCATGGTCGAGACAGGAACACAGAGCTGATCCACGACTCTGGTGATCGAGTATCATGGCAGTACATGATCGCCCACGCTTATCGGCATGGTTGGAGACCACAGTAAAATGAACATGTTGGAGACCACAGTAAAATGAACATGGAGCCCACAGTAAGACGAACATGATAGAGCCCACAGTAAGATGAACATATTGGGGCCCACAGTAAAATGAACAAGATGGAGCCCACTGTAATATAGATATGTTATATATTCCCGTAGAGGAAACTGTTGCATGTGAAATGTTAGGACCAAACCACTTGTGTAGCTGACAGACAGGTAGAATAGATGACCAGTCTTGTCTTACAATCGCGAGCACGAGAGCTGGCTTCGAACCCTGGCTCAATAGTACTCTTGCTGTTATCAGCTTAACGTCCTCACCAATACACGAACTGGCCAGCTGTATGTGTTGTCAGGGGCTCTTGTAATCTTTATTATAAGATATTCTATGGACAATGGTCAGTATCACTCTGACTGCCAAGCTAACTAGATGAATGTCTGGTACCCACGAAATCAAATCGGAACAGTGATGATGCAATGCTTGCTTGCTTGCGTTCGCTGGCTGTGAACTCCAGCGTGAAGTCCTGTATGTCGGATGAAGACATCCTGTTGTCCAACATCAGTGTGATGTCATACCGGACTGAGGTGGTTTACGTGAGTATCGGTTGTCCCATGTCTGGCTTATTGGTGTGCAGACTGGTGGTTCCTCTCCGTGCAGGCAGATGCTCTCCGACTCCGGAAGAATCAGCGATCCTATTACGTTAGCCAGGACCCCGAAGGGACCTGTTGCCCAGGACGAGCGACTAGGACGTGTTATAGTGTTTGTTTTTTTTCTTGGTTTCCTCAATATAAAATTCAATATCTCAGTAACCATCTGAGGTAAAATGATGAGATTTAGTATACAACCTTATCATTATGTCCACCCAACAAAAAAAATTTTGTTCTGGAGATTTTACAGCAGATTTCAAAGTTAGTTTATATGCGGCATATTAATTACGATTTAGAGATTACGTCCATGATTTTAACAGTATTACAGCTTCACCAAGAGACGTCCCGGCAGATTTTGAAATTTTCACGTGATTTCCGTTTTGAAACAAACAGCGAAGATTCAGAGGTGTCTCCAAATGGGGGGTTCTTTCATAAAACGTGATTATATAAATAAACTAGCTGACAAGGCCCGGCTTCTGGAGGGGATCTATTTATCTATCTATCTATCTATCTATCTATCTATCTATCTATCTATCTATCTATCTATCTATCTATTTATCTATCTATCTATCTATCCGTCCGTCCGTTCGTCCGTCCGCCCGCCCGCCCGCCCGCCCGACTGCATGCTTATCTATCTATCTATCTATCTATCTATCTATCTATCTATCTATCTATCTATCTATCTATCTATCTATCTATCTATCTATCTATCTATCTATCTATCTATCTATCTATTTATCTATCTATCTATCTATCTATCTATATATCTGCCTGCCTGCCCGCCCGCTTGCCTGCCTGACTGCCTGCCTGCCTGCTTATCTATCTATCTATCTATCTATCTATCTATCTATCTATCTGCCTACCTGCCTGCCTGCCTGCCTGCCTGCCGGCCGACCGACCGACCGATATCTATCTATCTATCTATCTATCTACCTACCTATCTATATATCTATCTATCTATCTATCTATCTATCTATCTATCTATCTATCTATCTATCTATCTATCTATCTATCTACCTACCTACCTATCTATCTATCTATCTATCTATCTATCTATCTATCTATCTACCTATCTATCTATCCATCTATCTATCTATCTATCTATCTATCTATCTATCTATCTATCTGTCTGTCTGCCTGCCTGCCTGCCTGCCTGCCCACCCGCCCGCCTGCATGCCTGCCTGTCTGCTTATCTATCTATCTATCTATCTATCTATCTATCTATCTATCTATCTATCTGTCTATCTATCTATCTATCTATCTATCTATCTATCTATCTATCTATCTATCTATCTATCTATCTATCTACCTATCTATCTGCCTGTCTGTCTGCCTGCATGCCCGCCCGCCTGCCTGCCTGCTTATCTATCTATCTATCTATCTATCTATCTATCTATCTATCTATCTATCTATATATCTATCTATCTATCTATCTGCCTACCTGCCTGCCTGCCTGCCTGCCTGCCGACCGACCGACCGACCGACCGACCCATATCTATCTATCTATCTATCTATCTATCTATCTATCTATCTATCTATCTATCTATCTATCTATCTATCTATTTAACTATCTATCTATCTATCTACCTATCTATCTATCTATCTATCTATCTATCTATCTATCTGCCTGCCTGCCCGCCCGCTTGCCTGCCTGACTGCCTGCCTGCTTATCTATCTATCTATCTATCTATCTATCTATCTATCTATCTATCTATCTATCTATCTATCTATCTGCCTACCTGCCTGCCTGCCTGCCTGCCTGCCTGCCGGCCGACCGACCGACCGACCGAACGACCGATATCTATCTATCTATCTATCTATCTATCTATCTATCTATCTATCTATCTATCTATCTATCTACCTATCTATCTATCTATCTATCTATCTATCTATCTATCTACCTATCTATCTGCCTGTCTGTCTGCCTGCATGCCCGCCCGCCTGCCTGCCTGCCTGCTTATCTATCTATCTATCTATCTATCTATCTATCTATCTATCTATCTATCTATCTATCTGCCTACCTGTCTGCCTGCCTGCCGGCCGACCGACCGACCCATATCTATCTATCTATCTATCTATCTATCTATCTATCTATCTATCTATCTATCTATCTATCTATCTATCTATCTGCCTACCTGCCTGCCTGCCCGCCTGCCTGCCTGCTTATCTATCTATCTATCTATCTATCTATCTGCCTACCTACCTACCTGCCTGCCTGCCTGCCGACCGACCGACCGACCGACCGACCCATATCTATCTATCTATCTATCTATCTATCTATCTATCTATCTATCTATCTATCTATCTATCTATCTATCTATCTATCTATCTATCTATCTATCTACCTATCTATCTGCCTGTCTGTCTGCCTGCATGCCCGCCCGCCTGCCTGCCTGCTTATCTATCTATCTATCTATCTATCTATCTATCTATCTGCCTACCTACCTGCCTGCCTGCCTGCCGACCGACCGACCGACCGACCCATATCTATCTATCTATCTATCTATCTATCTATCTATCTATCTATCTATCTATCTATCTATCTATCTACCTATCTATCTGCCTGTCTGTCTGCCTGCATGCCCGCCCGCCTGCCTGCCTGCTTATCTATCTATCTATCTATCTATCTATCTATCTATCTATCTATCTACCTACCTGTCTGCCTGCCTGCCGGCCGACCGACCGACCGACCGACCGACCCATATCTATCTATCTATCTATCTATCTATCTATCTATCTATCTATCTATCTATCTATCTATCTATCTATCTATCTATCTATCTATCTATCTATCTATCTATCTATCTATCTATCTATCTATCTGCCTACCTGCCTGCCTGCCCGCCTGCCTGCCTGCTTATCTATCTATCTATCTATCTATCTATCTATCTATCTATCTATCTATCTATCTATCTATCTATCTGCCTACCTGCCTGCCTGCCCGCCTGCCTGCCTGCTTATCTATCTATCTATCTATCTATCTATCTATCTATCTGCCTACCTGTCTGCCTGCCTGCCGGCCGACCGACTGACCGACCGACCGACCCATATCTATCTATCTATCTATCTATCTATCTATCTATCTATCTATCTATCTATCTATCTATCTATCTATCTATCTATCTATCTATCTATCTATCTATCTATCTGCCTACCTGCCTGCCTGCCCGCCTGCCTGCCTGCCTGCTTATCTACCTATCTATCTATCTATCTATCTATCTATCTATCTATCTATCTATCTGCCTACCTGCCTGCCTGCCTGCCTGCCGGCCGGCCGGCCGGCCGACCGACAGACCCACCCACCCACCCAGTCAGCCAGCCAGCCAGCCACCCACCCACCTACCTTTCTGCCTACCTACCTACCTACCTACCTTTCTGTCTGTCTGTCTGTCTGTCTGTCTGTTCGCGCTATTACATATTGATAAAAGTTACTGGAAAAAACGTCAGGACCATGTGTTGAAAGAGGAAGAGGACTATTGGAGAAAGGATGGATTGAAGGTTGTATGTTCGATTCCGGGCCGCGTCCTTCATTTCAAGAGTGCATTTTTTTTCGGACACTCCCGAGGGTCGTCGCTGGAGCTACGGAGTTCGTGCTTTGTGCGACGCTTTCCGCGCTGCGGAAAGAAACTGAGCCATATGGGATAAACACCCGGTGCAATGCAGCCGACCCTGTCGATTTTAAGCTAATTCTTTCATTGCACCCACTCTCATACGAATCCGGATACGCCTTTGTGTGTCAACAGAATTGACATGTCTCACATTACCGTAAAAATAACTTCGTTAGCGAGAAATCACTAGTTGTTCAGCAAAAGATCAAAGGAATGTCGCCGCTTTCAATGATTTAAGTTGTTTTTGGACCTATCAAAGACATATTCCTTGGGTGGGGGTAAATATAAGACGGCTGGAAAAATTTCATAACGATGCAACAGACAGTTTTCAAAATAATTGATCGTGAATGACGGCATTCGTTTGTGGACATACTATAGTAGGTCTTGGCCAGTATACAACCTGGCCCTGGTGCCTTGGAAACACCTTTGCGTTCCTGATAGCGCAATGACCAGCAACCTGCACGTAGGCGAGTGCGGAAACACAGACAGAGAGACAGACACATCTGACAGTAGCAGATTGGCACATATACTCTCCAATGCAGATATCAATAATCAACTCTAGAAGAAATTTATGACAACGATCTAGAACGTTACATGTCATAATAGCCATGTTTGCCTTTCCCACCCCCGATTTCTCTTGTAGCAAATCGGTTCTGTAAATAATTCAACCCAACTGTCTGCTGCCATTTCAACTCTTGTCCAGACTGTTGACAACTGATCGTGTTTTCACGCCAAGTAACGCTTGCCATCCGATATCTTTTATTGATAGCTTTCATTGAGCGACTCCCGACAGAGATTTGATTGGCTGATTCAAGTCAGGACATGTAAATATGACGTAGGGATGACGTCACATCCGTGCATTAGCATTTTGCGGAGACGAAATACAATTTGGTTCAGTTTAGTTTTTTATCAACGGTCATTCAGTGTAGGGTGTTCACAGGCGGTCCGATTAAAAGAGATCGACTTCATTGCTCGAGATTGTATCCTACATTCCTCGGTCTCTTTCTGCAGAACGGTCTGCCGGAATGATCGCAGTCCGTAGCTCCAGCGACAACCCTCAGGGGTCTCCGAAAAAAAAAAAAATTGCACTTGGAAACCAAATCGCGAGTCCAAAAGCAAACCTGTGACCTTCTTAATACGAGGCAAATGGCTGAGCCACTTTGCCTGGAGACACACATTGATCCGCTATGCTCTTTCCCCAAACAAACTGGGCTTCCAGGTGAGATCACCTAAAATGGATGCCATAATATTTCTTGTTTATTATGTAAGATGGCGGTACTTAATTGCCCAAGTATACCGGCATGCATATCATAATGATGATGTCCAGCTCACACATATAGTTGCTATTTTAAAGTACCAACTGCCTAGGGCATACAGAAATAGTCCCAAGGGCGGACCAATAAAGTGTTAGTAGAGTAGTGTTGCCGAATCCGTGGCGAAGGATTTACGTACGCAGCTTGTAAACCAGCTTACCCGCGTTCGAAACACAGCTGCAGACGATTTGGCAGCAAACCGTCTTGTGTTGGTTTTTTTACGAAATGGTATGGGTGCCGATAGTTCAGGAAGCAATGGCAAACTTCTGAACGTACACTTGCGAAGATATCACAACAGCAAAATCATACTGGTGTTGACTGCGACGTCTTGTAAAGGATATGCAACTAACTTGTGTTCTTTAGAGTAGGTTTGCATCAGTCAAGGACACCTCGAAAACAAAGTTATGTACAATGTGTCTCGAGGGCTCTTTAAACAAAGAACAGTTCTCTATGTCCGTGTTTCCCCAGCTCCGCAGTCAGATGTAACCTTAACTTGTTTACGTGTCACCAAGGCATAATGTTGACGTGGCTTTAGCACCGCATTCCAACCACCAACAAGGAAATACCATGCTAGTTCAAAACAATGCATTCTGGTAATAAATTTAAACACAGAAGTCACAAACAATAAGTTGCACGATTTATTGCCTGGCATATTAAGCTGCATCTCGTCGGATGTATAATTCAGAGCTATATATCATATGAAGTGAATAAATGAATAATACTATGTTTTAAAATTGAATTGAATTGAATTGAACTTTATTTAAAAAGGGTTACAAATTGGGCACGTAGACCCGTCTTACTTTAATATTTCGTGTACGTTATTCGACGAATAATAAACGATTGCTGAAATATTGTGAGGCTATAGTAATTAGGCTGTTCCAGTCGGTCTTATGCAAACAAAGAGTTCCTGTTAAATTGTAAATTACTGTGGAAATAAGAAAATGTCCACATTCGAACAATACACTCGAACAATACTCCAAAAATACAATAATAATAAAGTATTATTTATTTATTCATTTAATATGATATATAACACTGCAGTATGCACAGATCTGGTGATCGTCCGAGATAGTGAAACATGACCACCCACGTTTATTAGCACGGTACATAATGATGGTGATCATGCACCTGACGAGATGCAGCAAAATATGCCAGACAATAAATCGTGCAACTATGGCTAGTATTAAGCCAATCGACTTTTTCTTCCCATGGAAATCTTTTTTGTGTGTGAACATCTGACCAACATCTGACCAACATCTGACCAACACTCCAGAAGTAAATAAATCATCAACGACGTCTAAAAGCAGCGTTTTAATACTGTCAAGAATTTAAGACGTTTTTTTTTAAAGTTGCGTATACCTTACGGGACGTCACAGTCAACACTAGCATTTTTTAATTGCTGTTGATGTTCTTGGCAAGATCACGCTCAGTAGTTTGCCATTGCTTTTTGAGCGACCAGCTCACATACCCCCGTAAGTAACCAGCGCGACGCGATCCGCTGCCGAATCTCGCGCAGCTGTGTTTCGAACGAGAATATACGGGATTACGAACAACGTCCTCAAATCCTTGGCCAGGGAGTCCGGTTTTTCCGAGTAAGTAACGACTTTTGCCTGAAAGGGACTAATGAAACTAAAACATTACATACAACAATAAGAAAGACACAGTTTTCTTTGGTCATATAATGAGAAGCGAGGCATTGGAGAACATCTTGACGACTGGAAAGATCGAGGAGAGGAGAAGCACAGGCTGACCAAGATAAATGATGCTGGATGGATTGAGACGGTGGCATGGAGGAATATCATCAGATGATTTGATCCAGAACACAAAAGAACGAGATCTGTGGAAATTCATGAACGCCTATGTCAGCAAGCGGGGCACGTGATGATGATGACACCCGGACTTCGACGTTGCCGAAGAGTTAAGACCGCCTTAGCTCTTAAACTTCCGGTACGCTGATGACGAAGCAGCCAGATAGTATGGACTTCAACGTTGAGTTCTCATTCAGAAAGCAATGGCAAACTGTTAAAACAGTTAGTTGCATATCCTTTACAGGACGCCACAGTCAGCCCCATCATGTTTATGCTGTTTGTGATCTATTGGCAAGTTTACGTACAGTAGTTTGCCTTTGCTTTCTGAACGACCAGCACCATGCTAAAAAAAAGTTAGTTGCATATCCGTTTCAGGACGTTAGCAGTCAACACTAGCATTCTTTTTTTTATGGGGGGGGGGCGTCTTTGATGACTTGGTACGTTTACGTTAAGTAGTTTGACATTGCTTTCTGAACGACCGGCACCCATACCATTTCTTCAAAACCCAGTGCAACGCGGTCTGCTGTCAAATCGCCCGCAGTTGTGTTTCGAACGTGGTATACGGGATAACGAACTGCGTCCGTTATGCCAAGGCCACGGAGCTGACTTAATGGCAAGCTACTGAACGTAAAATTGTCAAGAAAATCCACCTGGTGTTGGGATTGATGTCAACGTACTGCATAGGACAAGCCATCATTTTTGAAAACCTGAATTTTGTCGGAAATCAAATACGTGTGGCTGAATTGATTTATCAAAGACTACATGGTATATGACAATTATTCAACCCATAACGCCTTAACTATGTGGGGAATTGTCGAACTGAAAGAAAGGCCACACGAAGAACTGCATACAGACCGATTCAGTATTACGCAGGTTATGTACCCAGGTGGTAAATGTGTTATGAATATGTCAGGGAGATTATGATATCACCTGTAAAAAGGGGGCTGCGTGGTCTCGAGGTATGGTGTCCGCCTCGAGTGCTGGAGGTCCCGGGTTCAAGCCCCGGTGAGGGCCGGGATTTTTTCTCGTGGACCTCTAGTAATAAAATGTCCCCTGGTCTCTGGGTAGTGAGATCGGACGAGCGTGTGTATTGTTGCGCACGTGAAAAATCCCTTGGCAGTTGTAAATAGAAAAAGAGTAGCCTAACGGCGCTGCCCGGACAAAATTTCGAGTTCAAAATCTATCCGAAAGTATTTCAGGATCCTCGCCGGTGATACGGAGTTCGTGCACTGAGCTGAGTTTCTCCAGACTCCGGTTTGAGTTAGGAGGAGAACGGAGCACTTATGGGTTGCACCCGTGTGCCGTAATGTTGACCCATGGACTAAACTAAACCTGTAAGTGGAGTTTGATGAGGATATTTCCTGTAAGCTGGGTGTGATGTAGGACCAATCCTTTTGTGTGTGTGTGACATTTTAAACTTTGAAACTAATTTTTGTTATCGTTAATTCTATTTCTTTTCTGTTTTTTCTTTCCTCTCTTAAATTCTATATATTAAAATTTTTATTGAATGTTATCGATTGGTTGTCAGGTTATTTGTGATAACTCGTGCAGTATCATTAATGACTTCCACATTTATGTAGTCACTGTGGCTCCGTGGCGAAGGATTTACGGACGCAATTCGTAATCCCTCATACCCGCTTTCGAAACACAGCTGCATGCGATTTGGCAGCAGACCGCCTCGCGTTGGCTTTTTCAGTAAATGGTGTAGGTGCCTGTCGTTCAGAAAGCAATGGCAAACTACTGAACGTAAACTTCCCAAGAAATCACGAACAGTCAAAAAATGATGTGATAGACTGCGAGGTCCAGTAAAGGATATGCAGCTAACATTTTTGTTAGTTTTAAGTCACCGTGGGAGTCATTTATTTTCCCTGTTCTTACCAATTCTTTTTATCTGTCAGTCATCACATTCAAACATACATACCCCCTAGAGACGCCTTGTGTAAAGAGATCCATTGACTAATGGATAAGTGGAAATATTCATGGTAATATTACCATCAGCGCGCGTCAGCTCTAAGGTAAGCGAAGGGGGACCTTCACTTTGCTTATTTCCAAAAGATTTGCAAATAACAACAAAACCAATACCAAACTATAGGACAGCAGTCGTTAAACTCACATCTCAACATATTGCGTAGTTTCTGAAAAGCTTAAAAATAAAATCTGCGTCAAGTAAATTCTCTTATCTGTATGCATAAGGATAATAGGATACCCCCGGGTTTGACATCTCCTGGCATAAACATTCTCCAACAAGAAACGTCCTGACTGTAGCGGAGTATCATCATCATCAAGTGCCCCGCCAGCTGACGTTAGGCGTTCATGTATTTCTACAGCTATCGCCCTTTTGTGTTCTGGATCAACTCTGCTGATGAGATTTGCCTATGCCAGCATCTCAATCGATCCAGCATAATTTCTCTTGGTCTGCCGCTGTCTCTCTTCCCCTTGATATTTCCAGGTGTCACGATGTTCTCCAATGCCTCTCTTTTCATCATGACCAAAGAAAGTTGTTTGTCTCTTTCAATATTGTTGTATATAGTGTTCTAGTTTCATTATCCTCTTTCAGTTAATCGTTGTTAGTTACTCTGGCAGCCCAAGGAATTCGCAACATTTGTCTCAGGAACAACATCTCTGTTGCCTTCATGTTCTTCCTAATTTGTTCAATTGCATTGCAAGATTCACTGCTATACAGTAAAACGGGCTATATATAGCACTTCAGCACTTTCTTTCTTACATTAAATGATAGTGACTTATTGCATTATGATGCATATGGCTGGAATCACAGCATTATACCAACGTGTGTGTACTAAGTGACTCAATGAGCATGATTCAGAAGGTCGAAGCTGGATCTGTACGTAGACAGTGGACTGAGTCGCTGCGGAAGTCTGTTGTCCGTAAAGTCACCTTCATCTTCGTCCATGCGTTTTTTGCTTATTTTTAAAATGATATTGCGGTGTTTTTCAAGCATTATGTTTTGTTATTAGGCCATGTTACATCACTCTAACGGTTAATTTGTAAACCCATGTTGTTGTTTGTTTTTTCTCTTTCCACCGAAGGTAGTCAGACATAGCTATTTTTTTTTTTTTTACTTGCGCTCGCTCGGTTTGAATTCAAGCGTAGTCCTACTTCTAGTAGCACTAGGCTGAATTGTGCTAGTGGATTAGCTTTCCCTATTACCAGTGTCCCTCGCTATTAGGCGAACCCACTCCGACTTCAGAGGTGCTTGTAACTTACGTCCCTAAGTCAAGGACGAGAAATCAACAGTTTAGTCCAACTAACCGATGTAAGGGCTGAACCTGCTACCTCAGCATCATCACACCAGATGTTTAAGAACGATGGCTCTTATCCATTCGGCCATGCTGGCCCCTACCTAACTATTCTCAGTGGAGTCTTTTGCTTTCAATCATCGTAATCATTGGACCATATCCCTGTTGATTTTCATGTGTCTTTCGCACATGATTGCAAGCCATTCTCCCGAACGCTTGGCCGAACGCAACTCGGTTATTAAGCTTACGTCTTCTCTGGCTGCATACCTGGGTGTACTGATCCTCTGACTTGTCTGTCCTTACATTTAACTGGTTTCGACTACCGTACAAATTATTTTTCTCTATGTACAGGAATTCAATTAATGAAACTAAAAAGGGTGCTTATTCATATATTAAAACAGATTCATTGCCAAGCACAACGTAGTAGGTTTGAACGAAACAAACATAGATGGCCGAAGATAGGAAGTATAAGTGTCTCACAGCTATGACTTAATAGTTTTTAATATGATTTCAGACATCATGTATTATATATCTTATTAAAGGGAGTTGCATACGGAAAACAAATTTATATAAGCCCATGTGAGATACTGGAAGTGGCTTACGACGAATAATCATCCCATGACACTTGTCAGTTACTACTCTAAAACAGATTCATTGCTATGGGCAGACTGTGTCTGACTTTTGTTTGCAATCCTGAATGAATTTGATTCTATACACAAAATATTCAAAGTCTGTGATAGTTTTAATTAAAAATTTCAACAGGGATGATTTATTTGTTATTTTAACTCTTAGGTTCTTGTGGTCGATGGACCAGAATTCTTGCGTCACACACCATGGGATGTGTAAGGTTGGGGTTTTAAAGAAAAATCCTTACCAGTACACATACGAGGCGACTGCTCGGTCAGGCGGATGTTAATCACTAGCTGAGAAAAAAAATATCCAAGCACACCAGCAATGGCACTGCTGACCTCCTCAAAAGAAACAACTTCTTAGTATACATTGTGTCACTTAGAGTGGTGCAACGATCAAGCCATATTTCCCAAACCTTATTAGAGTGGAACATTTGAAGTGTTGCAGCAATCACGCCATATTTCCCAAACTTCATTAGAGTGGCGCCTGAAGTGAAAATTTAATTTAATTTGCTACGTTCACTAATTTAGCCAGAGACCGTTCTTGCTTCAATTATTTCTCACTCTTTAGTTCTTAAGAGCTATATTGAGCCAATTCTGATGTACCGAAGCGAATCAAGGACAATTAGCAGACATATGAGTAATTATAGAGAAGCTGCGGAGATGTAGTTTTATAATAGAATTATGAGAACATGATGGACAGATAGAAATTGTAATGATGACATCTGGAATGAAGTTAACTTGGAGAAGTGGTTACTCGTTTCAGAAGTAGATATTCCACATACTTTAGACATGTTATGAGGAGGGTAAAGCTGGAGTATTTAGTCACAAGGGAAACGTTGGGGAGGGGGGGGGGGGAGAAGAAATTGAGCAAGACCAAAAGTGAGGTTGCTGGATAATATATGACCTCATGGTATGGAGGAACATCGGTATCAGAAATGATGTGTAGCACAAGAGACAGAAAGCTGTGGACAGATGATCACCATAGCAACACGGCATGAGCTATAAAAAGACTGGAAGCACACGAGTCAGAAGGCTGTGGACAGACATGATCGCCAACGCCACACGGCATGAGCTATACGTGAAAAGACTTCTTGCTCGGTGCATGTGTTGTAAAATAAAAACTGTGATAAGTAGAACAAGTGGATTAGAAATTTGAGAACACAATAAGTAGAAATAGAAGACTGTTTACAGAGTCATTGGGTACACTTCCTCCTTGTTACTAGCCGCGACTCCACTGACTACGCCACTGGTTCTACGTGTGTAAAATCCCCATTTTGTTGTTGTTGTTGTTTTGTTATTCGCATATCCTTTTACAGAACATCGCTGTCAACATCAGCATCTTTCAACTGATTGTTGATTTCTTGGCAAGATTACGCTCAGTGGTTTGCCATTGCTTTCTGAGTGGCCGGCTCAGTATCCCGCTAGTCACCAACGCGGGTAGAACCGCTTCCAATTCTCGCGCGCTTTGAGACCCCGCGTGAATAAACGGGATTACGGAGACAGTCGTGTAACCCCTCGGCTAGAGAGACCGGCAAAATCCCCAGTAAATAATTTTTAAAAAAAAACACCGCATACTCGACCGTTATCCGCGCCTTGAGTCGTATTTGTTACACGGTGCTAGCTACCTATTCTAATAAACAGATGCGCGGTGTGGTCAGTATTGCTCCGGCCTTCTCTATTTCCCACAACAGTTTCTGATACTCATTTTAGGTTAAAGGAACCCGGTGCTTCTTAAAGGCCGTCTCGGTGTTAGCCGTCTTTCTCCGTAATCCCGTATACTCTCGTGAGTGACGTGATGTGCGCGAGAATAGGTAGCGTTTCTCGCCGCGTCTGTAACTTACGGGGTATGTGAGCCGGTCGCTCAGAAAGCAATGGCAAACTTCTGAGCGTAATCTTGCCTAGTAAATCAACAGCAGCTGAAAAATGCTGATGTTGACTGCAACGTCCCGTAAGGGATATGCAACCAAAAAATCCGCTTCGTAAAAAAAAAACATCCGCTTATTTTGGGATTCGAAGTGTTGATCACAGGACCAGCAGATAATCGAGCTAACCCCGGCACATCCCCTGGTCCGTTATTCCCCTGTGACTGTCTGAATTTAGCTACTGCGAAGCTAACCATTATGCACCCCCCCCCCCCTCCCCCCAAAAAAAGGGATCTGGTTAAATAGATTACACGAAAGAAATCCACCCAAGGAAAACCATTATATTCGCATCAATTCAGTCCACGTTTTGATGGTTATTTCATAACTAAATGAAAGATAGTTTTTGTAATATGTTGTATCACGATCACAACTAATTGCCCAAAAAACCGAACATGTCTGCATGTGGTGGGTAGCATCCACTCCTTCTTTGTTGCTCTAATGGGCTTCTTTTTACGTGAATTAGTTATTTTGTTGGAAAAGTTTATCCCGGGATGGCGTTACTGAAGGAGTGGTGGATTGCGTGGCATGAACAGAACATTATCCCAATGAAAAGGAAGACTAATGGGTGTTGTTTTTGTACCGTCGGCGGCCATTCCCCTGAAGAATATTCATTGTGTAAGACAATCAAGAACAAGAGAGAAAGGAAATTAGACTACATGAAAATAAATAACGGGTAATAAAGCTAGTTATTGCCGTCGCGGAATTGACTTGCAGGAAGACATATTTATAGTTGCGTCTGTGGAGGATTTCCAACAATCTGGATATCCAGAAAGCAAATTAATGCCAGACAACGGAAACAAAACAAGTATTTCAGTTACAGTACACGAGAAATACATTGTTTTCCAAACAGCGTGATTTCGAGGGGAAGGTGAGGGTTATATGTGGCGGAGTGGTTGATAGACAAAGGATGGCGTAGAAAGATTCTTAGAAATGCAAGAGCTTCAAAAAATTACATATTACATTTATGTTCTTATTAATTTAATCATGTTGTTTTATAGAAGACGGAGACTATGATTTCACTAGTAAAAAGGTTGACAGACAAAGAACGATGTAGGACGATTCACAGATATACACACGAGCTATACAATGCATATCATATATGTGTTCTTATTAATTTAATCATGTTGTTTTATAGAAGACGGAGACTATGGTTTCGCTAGTAGAAAGGCTGACAGACAAAGAACGGTGTAGGACGATTCACAGATACACACGAGCTATACAATGCATATCATATATGTGTTCTTATTAATGTAATCATATTTGATTCATATGTCAGACACTATGGTTCCGCTAGTAGAAAGGTCGTTGATAGACAAAGAAGAATCTGGAAAGATTATTAGAAATACACATTAGCTTCAATAAATACATATTACATATGCGTTCATATTAATTTAATTAAGATTGTTTTATATATGACAGAGGCTAAGGGTTTTGCTAGTAGATAGGGTGATAAGATAATTATAATGCATTTCAATTATATGTACTGAATGATGATGCATTTCAATTTGATATACTGAATATTGAATTATTTCAATTAAATATGCTGAATAATGATGCATTTCAAATAAATATAGTAAACTATCTGTTAATAAAAGAGTCTGGGAGAACAGGAAGCTTACTGCCAAAACAAAAGTCCTTGTCTATCAAGCCTGTGTCCTTAGTACTCTTCTCTATGGCAGTGAAACCTGGACAACTTACTCACACCAAGAGAACAACTTAAACAGCTTTCATATGCGGTGTCTGCGAAGAATTCTTGGTATTAAGTGGCAAGACAAAATCACAAATACTGAAGTATTGGAAAGATCAGGTTGTGTGACAGTTTATTCCATGCTCAGTCTTCGTAGACTTAGATGGATAGGACATCTTAGGAGGATGGATGATGGTAGAATACCAAAGGATATCTTTTTTGGTGAATTACAGATGGGTAAGAGATCTCAGGGTCGGCCTCTACTACGATACAAAGATGTGTGTAAGCGGGACATGATTGATACAGGCATTGATAATGCACATTGGGAGCAAGTCGCCGCTGAACGTGTTGCATGGAGGGCAAATATCAGAAATGGAATAAAGTCAAAGGAGAAAATTATTGCAGAAAAGTCACACACCAAGCGTTTGAGACGTAAGATGGTGCATGATGGTGGAAATGACCACGTGTTCACATGCACCCACTGTGAACGGACATTTACAGCGCAAATTGGCCTTATCAGTCACACTCGCTACCGCCATAGTTAAAAGTTATTATGCCTTTTTAAAGCACAAACTATCGTCTGTCAAGACGGCAAGGTGCCAATGAATGATGATGAATGAATGAATGAATCTGTTAATGCTGTCATGTGGTTTACACACGGCATTATGAGAGTATCTGGGCTTTTCCTCTTCCTCTTCGTTCTTTTCCTCTCGTTCCTCTTCTTCTTCTTCCTCTTCCTCCTGCTCGGGTGTGTTCAATGTCATTTGATATTTTGATGAAGTTGGTATTGCTTATATTATTATTTAATGATTTATATCAGGATTTTAGGGCTTCCGGTCCAATATGGCGGATAGGCGGTTGAGCTGTTATAGCCTCGGGGGTGTTTTTCCTTCTGGCTACGTCTTGCTTACTCATCTTCCTCATGTTGGACTAGTAGTACATGGTTCCGTCGCATAGCTTCTGAGCTGAGTGCTTGGGGTGACACTGCGAGCTGTGGATTTCGTGTGGAGTGCTTTTACACCTGTCCGCGTGAGTTTGTGGTGTGAACTGCGTGTTCAGAAATGAACGCTGCCGATTGCTGAAGTAGCTAGTTTAGAATTATGCAGTAATGTGTGAAGTTGCTGTATATTTAGTGACTGCCGCTTCCATAAAAAATGAACTGTAATTTTCGTGGCGGGACTGTTGTGTTGGCATTCTGGCAGCGATCTTATGCATGTACTTGTGCGTGCTGTTGGGTTGTCGGCGCTGCTGTCTGTTCCACTCTTCACATAGGACAATGAGGGGCATTTTGTGTGATTATCACTGCCAGCGGAACGAAGCATTATGGGGGTGACCCTTTGCCGTGAAGTTGGAACCGCGACTAACAACTAACTAATAAGGATTTTAAAGTCAGGTCTCTGGGAGGGTACACGCCTTATCCTAGTGAGAGAAAATGCAACCTAAAGATTAGTTGTCATGGTAGTGCAGATTAAGCTTTGGTCGGCAACTGGTCTATATTCGAAGCTCCGACTGGCAGACAGTTAGAATATTGCTTTACTGGTCCGACAGCTTCTGCAGCTTGTCTTGTCTTGTAATCTGTAAATTCAGTCCAGGCTTCGTGCTAAAGAGAGGTATAACTCTATTTCACAAACTAAATTCTTTCAAGACGGCAAGGTGCCAGTCATATGAGGATTTATCTTATTGCTTTTGTTTTTGTTGTGCGATTTCTGCAGTATGTACCTGCCGAGATGTAGCGAAATATGCCAGGCAATAAATCACGCAATCTTGTGTGTGTCTTCGTTATTTATATTATTATTTGTTTACCAACCATTTAAGCTTCCCATATACTTCTTTCTATGTCTCCCTCTGCCTCTCTTGCCTAATATTCTCCTACATGAATATAATTTCTCCACTCCACCTCTTCTGTTCGTATACCCCATAAGTGCCGTTTCTCTGTTGCTGATGGGCGGTGAATAAGCTTGTAACACATACATCTCTGAGTAGCTCGGCATATGCTGTCGTCCTCTGTCCACGATATTCTCAGATTGCTTCTAAAACAAAACCACATCTCCATTGCCTCCAGTCATTTCATTATTTAATTGCTCAATGTGATTCATTCGCGTACACAGTTAGTTATGTAGTTAGTTAGCCGCTGTTCCAACTTCACAGCAACGGGTCGTCTCTATTATGCTCCATTCCTGTGCCAGTGAATATCACTTAAAATGCTCCTCACTGCCTCCATGTGAAAAGTAGAAAAGACAGGAGTCTCGACAACCAACAGCTCGCACAGATGCCGCCGCCAGAATATCAACACAAAAGCTTTCCACGAAAATGCAGTTCATCTTATAATGCCGTCGCCAGAATGCCAACACAAAAGTCCTTCACGAAAATACAGTTCCTCGTCGATGGAAGCGGCAGTCACTAGAAGACCAGCAGCTACACATTTCTGCATAAGGCAAAAGCCGGTCAATTCTGCTACACAGCCAGCCGCCATTGCTACGAAATCTAGATATTTCTAGATGTTGTTTGTTCCGTTTTTAGATGTTTTCTAGCTAGCTACGCCATTTTTTTCCGAACATGCAGTTCACGCGACAACCAACCTTGGTCAGATGTAAAACCATTTCACTGTTCTGTACATAATTCCGTCGCCAGAATGCCAACACAAAAGTACTCCGTTAAAAATACAGTTCGTCGTCGATGGAAGCTGCAGTCACTAGAAGACCAGCAGTCACACATGTCTGCATAAGGCAAAAGCAGGTCAATTATGCGACACGGCCAGCCTCCATTCCTTCGAACATACAGTTCACGCTCCAAACAACCTCGTGCATATGTAAAGCATTTCACACGAAATCCACAGCTCACAGTGTCGCGCCACTCAGTAGCAGGGCGACGGAACCATACAATTTCCAGTCAAACATAAGGAAAATGCGAATGCAAACGGTAGCCACGAGCATAAACACTCCAGAGACCTTAATCATTTCAACACCTATCCTCCATGTTTTCGTACACATAGAAGAACAGGCCTCACACAACATACCTTACAAGGAAATCTATCGTAGACAGGTGAAAACAAAGTCAGTGGCTTATCCAAAATCAGAAGCAATCAATAAATATATAAAAGTGAAATAATAAAATTAAACAAAGAAACATACAAATACGTACAATAGGACACACTGGACGGCCGACGTTTCGATTCTAAAAATCTTCGTCAAGGACAAAACATAAATAGATAAAACAACGAAAAAAAAACACACACACACACACACACACACAAAATAACACAACTACTAGGTTCAACCGGCACAAACCACCATCTCTGCTCCCATATGGGAACCTAGTAAGTATGTTATTTTCTGATTTATTTTTCATTGATTTATCTATTTGTGTTGTCCTGTCCTTGAAAAAGATTCTTATAATCGAAACGTCAGCCGTCTAGTGTGTCCTATTGTACGTATTTGTGTGTTTTTTTATTTTATTATTTCATTTTTATATATTTATTGATTGCTTCTGATTTTGGATAAGCCACTGACTTTGTTTTCATCTGTCTACGATATATTTCCTTGTAAGTTATGTGCAACGTGTCTGTGTTTAGTAAGTTTCTTCTCGCAGGAGCTAAATATACCTATTTGTTTCCAATTCATATTGTTATACCCTGCTGCAGTCGCTGCTTTTTTTTTTTTTTGTATTTTGGTCGGATAGAAAACCCCAAGTTGAAAACCCCTCCTCGAACGTCTAGCCTCTAAACTACCGCAAATTCCACGAGCAAATAAATCCATAATGTATGTTCTTTGTCAGACAACGATTGGCTGACTTCCCAAGGTGATCGTATATTGCTACGAGAGTAATGGAAAGAACAGCGTTACGACAACAACAGAAACACACGCCAGACGTCAGACGTGCTTAAACATATGCGCACCAAATTAAGGCACAGAAGTTAGAACTGGAAACTGTCGTCTCCTCGAACCAGTCCAAGACTAGGCTGCTCTAAGATGACAATGAAACGTCCTGGCCTCATGGACACAAAGGGCTGAGTCAATTTACGAGATGACTCTCAACAGTGGATACCAGGCTTTTTCCTCTTCATTAATAAGTTACGGTTGTCTGTATGTCTGATATTTAAACATTTCTTTCTTTCTTTCTTTCTTTCTTTCTTTCTTTCTTTCTTTCTTTCTTTCTTTCTTTCTTTCCTTCTTTCTTTCTTTCTTTCTTTCTTTCTTCCATCTGTCCGTTATCCCGTCCATCTCTCCGTTCGTCCGCCCCCCCCCCCCGCCCGTACAACTGTTTGTCTATCCATCCGCCCGTCCGTCCTTCTGTCTGTCTGTCTGTCTGTCTGTCTGTCTGTCTGTCTGTCTGTCTGTCTGTCTGTCTGTCTGTCTGTCTGACCGTCCTTCCTTCCAACCGTCAGTTGGTTTGTCAGTCTGCCAGTCTGTATCTCTCTCTCTCTCTCTCTCTCTCTCTCTCTCTCTTCTTCTCTCTCTCTCTCTCTCTCTCTCTCTCTCTCTCTCTCTCTCTCTCTCTCTCTCTCTCTCTGTATGATGAAACACTTCAGTAAGTCAATGAATCAGTAAATGCCTAAGTTGCCGACCCATGAAATCCAAGGCCAACAAAAGCAACTGTCTCAGCAATACTCCGCCGTTACATCGTCTCTATCTACATTGCAAATGTATGCGGGCCATCAAGAAGCCGTGTAAACGTAATAACGGGTTTTGGGAGTATAATAGGGCGCCTCCTAGGGGACATCGTTGACATAATCACTTCCGCAGTGAAACACATGATGGCAATGAGACAGAAGAATTGGGTAAGGAATGTTTGGAAATTATTGTCAAAATTCAGCTCGAAATCATATTTAAACATATTCCGTTAAGCGTTAATAGATTGATTTCATCTTCTTCTTGAATTCGCAAGTCGTCGGGATTTATACTTTAATAGTTAAATTTGTTATGTCTTTGTATAGTAAACTTAAGTATTTACGGAGAAAACTTCTTATATACAAGTCATTATATTCCTAGCCTGACACACACATACACACACACACACACACACACACACACACACACACACACACACACACACACATATATATATATATATATATATATATATATATATATATATATATATATATATATATATATATATATATATACTTGTGAATGTTTTCAAATTTTCAAAGTTTCCTTATTAGAGCTACTCGTTTCCATTTCAAGCGGCAGACTTTTTTAACGTTCGTAGCGTACACTCAGGTCCTTTTAGTCTTTCGCCTTTATTTGAAAAGGTATGTCCGCTGTCACATTTTTTTTTTTTCGGGGGGGGGGGGGATTTCTCATCTCCTTTACAGGACAGCGCTCTCAACATAAGCATCTTTCAACTGATTGTTGATTTGTTGGCAAGATTACGGTCAGTAGTTTGCCATTGGTTTCTGAGCGAGCGGCTCACATATCCCGTATGTTAACGACACGGAGAGAATCGCAACGGATTCCCGCGCACATTACTTTACTCGCGAGAGTATGCGGGATAACGGAAGAGGTGTGTAATTTCTTTATGCAAATCATTATGATGAACCGTGCTTGTTCTACTTCAGTCGGAGACAGACGGTTATGGTCCAATTATAAAAACTACTTCAGTCAAGGTCGGACGGATATGATCCAGTTATAAAAACTACTTCAGTCGGAGGCAGACGTTCATGATTCAATTATAATAACTAGTTCAATCGGAGACAGATGGTCAATTATAAAACTATTCAGTCGGATAGAGATGGTCATGGTTCAATTATTGAAACAGGCCATGACCACTTGAGTGACGATGATCTTCAAACCATTGAAAGGGCGTACATGGCAATGGGTCATTTAGAATACGCGAATGGGATTAACCAACGAAGGGTCTCATGGGCCTTCGTGGACGAGACGTCGAAGCAGACACCTTGCAATGGCAACATCCCGGCTGCAAATATAGCCACCCAACTAATGTAGTGTCATGTTCTGGGGCGTATTGACAGTTAGTATGCAGTAATAATAGCTGTGAGATAACTGCTGTGTTATGTAATGCGACAATAACAGCCACTTAACAAGGTGTGCAACAGGTTTGTGCAGTATCTCCATATTTTCAGTATATTGTGAAATTATTATGAGTCATTTAGATGATGTGAAGGGGATCCTCATGTAATGTCTCCAGATCTTTATTTCCCTATACAATGAAAATATTTTTATAAATTTAGAAGATATGAGAGTAGTAACCAATGGGGGACATAACAACATCAGACATGGGGATGATACAGTCTTTATTGCAGACAATAAACATAATTGTAACATTTAGTAGATGCGGTTATTGTACACAGTGGAAAACTATGGTTCAAATTAAGTTTTAAGAAAATAGATTGTGGTCATGACCAAGAAGAAAGAAATACCACAATGTGAAATCAAAATAAAAGGGGACATATGTAAACATATGAATCGGCATTACTATCTTGTAACAGTTAGAACATCTGATGGAAGATGCCTTGTAAAAATTAGAATATGAATCGCCATAGCAAGTTTACACTTATGCAAGATGCAGAACACCCTCACCAATAAAATGATGTTAGTTGAAGTGAGGTAAAGTGAGGTAAAGTTGAAGTGAGGTAAAGTTTTGAAGTGATATATCGATTCTATACTGTTGTGTGCGAGTAAATAATGAACAATAAGTGATAGGATAAGCAAATCTCACTCAATTATTCACTGTCACCTTGACGTCTGGATAGACGATAGTTTGCTACATTGTGCTTCAAAAAAGGCATAATAACCGCAACCCATGGCGAGGACTAAGGATGAAGTTATAAATCTCCCAGCACAAAGCCTGGGCTGAATTGTAGAGACCATGTGTTGCCCATGCAGCATGATCACTCACTCTACCTGCCCAGTTTACTCCAGAGAAATGGTAATACCAATACATCTGGAACAAGAGAAGCTGTAGAAGCTGCTGAATTAGCAAAGCAATGCTCAAAATTTCAGCCCCTCAGAGCTTCTATTCTAGATCAGTTGACAACCAAAACTTAGGACGTGAACTGCCTGCCATAACATTACATTTTTATGTTGCAATTCCTCTCAGCAGGATAAGACTTGTACCCACTCAAATATGTCCACCCCCCCCCCCCCCCCCCCCCACCTCCCAACCCCCACCCCATAGCCGTCGGTACAAAGTGGGTTGTTGAGTTTGATGAGCGCCGTCCAACATTCTTCATTAAGAAGAAGAAGAAGAAGAAGAAGAAGAAGAAGAAGAAGAAGAAGAAGAAGAAGAAGAAGAAGAAGAAGAAGAAGAAGAAGAAGCAGAAGCAGAAGAAGAAGAAGAAGAAGAAGAAGAAGAAGAAGAAGAAGAAGAAGATTAGTTTTGTTTTTGTAGCCGTAATAAATCACATGAAACATGGCATCTGCTCTCTTTTCCTACAAATTGATTTTATCTCAATCACACGACTTCTTCCGGTCAAACAATTCGTGGCTGCGCCAAGACGTTTTACAGGCTTTTTAGTTTAGCAAACACAACACCATGTCTTGAAATCCACTGGCGCCGCACATTCCCACGAGATCTAAGAAGATCACGCATTTTAAACATGCAAATCGTCACGCGTCCTTCTGCGATTGGATTGGTCTCTTTGATGTCACAGAATTATTAGCCGTTATTGATTATTATGTTGTGGTTGTTGTATCGTGTTTGAGGAAGCTTGTCTCGAGGATTACTGTAATAAGCTGCTCTATCCAATAGAACCTGCACTGTGGCGAAGAAGTTGCTGACGCATTTCGTAATCCCGCATATCGCGTTCGAAACAACTGTGGGCGATTTGGAAGCAGATCGTGTAGCGTAGGTTTTAATATAATGGTATAAGCACCGGTCGTTCTCCACACCCTCTGCCAATTCTTTATGGCTGCCCTCTTTTTTCCCTCCGGAATTGCTCCACTCCTTGTGTCCACCATGGTGAATGTGTTAAGATTCTTCTTGTTGTTTTAGACAGTTCCTGTGATCTAAGGCGTTCCATGAGCTAAGAGTTAACGTGATCATAATTGAATGCCGTGCGGACACTTAGAGCCTTGACTTTCCTGCACTTAGGTACCAGTACAGAACATGGAAGGTGGTCGCCTCCATGGTCGCCAAGGTCACTCCATTTTATGTCTGATGCCGCCTCTTGGGATACAAGTGCCATGCCAGGTCAATGGCCGTGTCAGGGTCCACCGGTCTCATTGCTAGCCTAGTTGGTGTTCCTCATTTATATAGACCATATATGTTTCAACATCTGCTAAAATCAAATGCGCTATCTCGTAACACCAAGATCACAATATACAAAGCACTGATTAGACCAATTGTGCTGTATAGCTCTGAAACCTGGAGTACAACAAAAGGAGACGAAGTCTTGTTACAAACCTTTGAGAACAAAGACTTGAGACGCATATTTGGGCCCATTAGGGATACACAATGTGGAGAGTGGAAAAGAAGAAGCAACAAAGACATTTATGATCTGTTCAAGTCCCCGCTAATCACTGGTATCATGAAGGGTAATAGACTGCAATGGCTGGGGCATATAGAAAGAATGGAAGATAATAGGGATGTCAGAGTCTCGCCCGAGGATAGAACGCGTTGTCTGCACCAACGCCCGACAATGCAACGCCGAGATATTATAAGCCCTACAGTTATAATGCGGCGGCCTCACTAGCGCCAGGCAGCCAGCGCTCGACAGTGTAGCGCTGGGCTATTATAAGCACTACAGGCGATAAGCGCCGAACGATGCTAAGCAGGCAGCTAGCACACAGCGTGAACCGTGAGGGGTCACGCGTGCTAATCCAAGCACAACTAGAGAGTGTGCTGTGTCCAGTCAGACTGAGCTGGACGGTCGTTAGAGACAGACGTGTGAAAGCGGCTGAGAGTTGTTGCATGTAGTGAAAGCTAGCCTGTTTGACAGCTTGAGATGGAGTGCATGTCTGTGTGACTTGTAAGTTGGAGTGCATTGATATCTTATATTGTATTGATGTATTGATTACTAGCACTGTTGTAATCCATTGTATATTGTAACTTGTGATTGCGCGAAGCGTGTATTGATTCACGATGTGTGCAGTGCGCGAATAAATAGCACGAAATATCTTATCGGCGGTTAGCCTTGTGTTGTTTAGCTAGTGTAATTAAGATCGTACTTTGTCAAGTGACGAGCCCTAATTCTTGCCCTAAGCAAGACTTTGACAAGTGCGAATGTGGTGGCCTTCGTCCGGTTTATGAATCAACGGTTTACAGAAATGTGCCGATAGTAGATAGAATTTTTTGTTGTTGTAACAAATGGGAACATAGCGACTGCGGTCAAAATTTTGGATAAGTTAATTATAATTATTAGTATAGAAAGCGTGTGCATTATAGATTAGAACATAAATATCATTGCGTGAGTTAATTTAATCAAAGCAAAATTACGTTGTTGAACTTAGAAAATTTCAACCGAGGCATCAAAGTGACAAAAACAAAATGGCGGCCATGTCCTTGAATGTCATTGAGTAGTGATAGTGTAAGCGGAACGAGTGGAAAGTGTGAATAGAAAGTTGTTGATTGTGGTGATACGACTAACAACAATACTTGACGACATACAAACCTACAAAAACTTAAGTGACATTGCATACACCACACACTTGCACATGTTCTAATTTCTCTTAGTCCAAAAAGAACATGTTGTTTGGGGTCATCTACACCTGTCCCTCGAAAACTCCAAAATTTTTTGGCTGACATAAAGCAAAAACCAGTGCGGTTTCGAGCAGTAGTAAGCAGCCATTGCCCAACACATTATCTCAGGAGTACTTGAGTATAAAATTTTTTTTCCTCTTTCTTATATTTTCGTTCTGCAGGCCTAAACACTATTTATAATATTAAATACTGTAAAGCATTGAACTCAAATTACTAACAACTTTATTAATTTTGTGTCTATCGATTTCATCATACATTTTGTTCATCATGGCTAGTTTGAACGAATACATTGAAATGGGTTTAAAAATGAACTTTGCTGGTGAAGAGTTGAGAGCCTGGAGTGAGAAAAAGTTTGCAGACTACCTCCAACAACAGGAGAAGATTAATGAACGTGTTGAACGAGCTGCCGAAAGATCTTTAAAACAAGCAGAATTAGATAATGCTGTAAAACAAGCAGGATTAGATAATGCTTTAAAACAAGCTGAAATTACAGCCCAAACCAGGAAAGAAGAGCTCGAAGTACAGCTAAAAATTGAACAGATGAAAGCAGAAACTTCCAAAGAAAAGGAAGATAGAAAAGCTGACAAAGACCAGCCATATAAGAAATACCAAGGGCTGATTAAAAGTTACTCCACAGGTGACTGCATAGCAGCTTTCACTCAAAATTTTGAATGTATTATGGATCATTATCAGATCCCAAAGTCAGAATGGAGTATAATATATATGAGAAGTCTTTCTGGAGATTGAACTTAGAAAATTTCAACCGAGGCATCAAATGACAAAAAAAATGGCGGCCATGTCTTGAATGTCATGAAAGCCTAATGAACGAAATGATTAATTAATTAAAGTATCAACTGTTTTCATGTATTTTTACTTCTATAACATATAAAGAGTTAATTGACATTACCATATTAAGAAACAATTTTGACATCAACTCATTATTTTTAAATATGATAATTGTACATGGTGTCAGAAACAAATATATATGTTGGGTTTCTGCACCTAGACCAATGTGATTTTATCTAGGTACAATGAGTCGAGTTAGCAGAACCAATTTGTGGTTGTTATGTTGTTTGTGATAACACTGTTGTTGTTTTTTGGGGTCACTGGGTACTATATTGTATTAATGCAAGAATTCCCATGCCTGTCTGAAAATGCATAGTGTTTATTACACATATATATATGTAAATGCAGATCTTGAGTTAATACCTGAACTGTTTGTCCAAAAGTGTTGTGTACATCAAGTAAATGTGGTGTCACATAAGTGGTTGTTTATATGTTGTGAGCAATCAATATCCTTCTAGCATCTATAGTTAATTTAAAGGGTGATGAAGTGGGAAGGGAAACCTACACATAGATGCCATTGTTTCAAGGATTGAGCTCTTTCTTCCTGGGATTTGTGGTAAATATCCCTGATCACCCTGCATTCTTACCAGTGACCAGAGAATCAATAATACCCCCTAGACATTTTAACGAATTATTCTCAGGAATTAAAATCCACATCCCACAGTGCTTCATAAAAGGCGTAATAACCGCAACCCATGGCGAGGACTAAGGATGAAGTTATAAATCTCCCAGCACAAAGCCTGGGCTGAATTGTAGAGACCATGTGTTACCCATGCAGCATGATCACTCACTCTACCTGCCCAGTTTACTCCAGAGAAATGGTAATACCAATACATCTGGAACAAGAGAAGCTGTAGAAGCTGCTGAATCAGCAAAGCAATGCTCAAAATTTCAGCCCCTCAGAGCTTCTATTCTAGATCAGTTGACAACCAAAACTTAGGACGTGAACTGCCTGCCATAACATTAAATTATTATGTTGCAATTCCTCTCACCAGGATAAGACTTGTATCCTTTCAAATGTGTTCCCCCCCCCCCCCCCACCCCAATGTGGGGTGTTTAGTTTGATGAGCGCCGCTCAACATTCTTCATTAAGAAGAAGAAGAAGAAGAAGAAGAAGAAGAAGAAGAAGAAGAAGAAGAAGAAGAAGAAGAGGACGAGAAGAAGAAGAAGAAGAAGAAGATAGGTTTTGTGTCTGTAGCAGTAATAAATCACATGAAACATGGCATCTGCTCTCTTATCCTACAAATTGATTTTATCTCAATCACACGACTTCTTCCGGTCAAACAATTCGTGGCTGCGCCAAGACGTTTTACAGGCTTTTTAGTTTAGCAAACACAGCACCATGTCTTGAAATCCACTGGCGCCGCACATTCCCACGAGATCTAAGAAGATCACGCATTTTAAACATGCAAATCGTCACGCGTCTTTCTGCGATTGGATTGGTCTCTTTGATGTCACAGAATTATTAGCCGTTATTGATTATTCTGTTGTGGTTGTTGTATCGTGTTTGAGGAAGCTTGTCTCGAGGATTACTGTAATAAGCTGCTCTATCCAACAGAACCTGCACTGTGGCGAAGAAGTTAAGGAAGCAATTCGTAATTCCGCATATCGCGTTCGAAACCGTTGCGGGCGTTACGGAAGCAGAACGCATATCGTTGGTTTTAATATAATGGTATGAGCGCCGGTCGTTCTCCACACCCGCTGTCAATTCTTTATGGCTGCCCTCTTTTCCCTCCGGAATTGCTCCACTCCTTGTGTCCACCATGGTGAATGTGTTAAGATTTTTCTTGTTGTTTTAGACAGTTCCTGTGATCTAAGGCGTCCCAGTGCTAAGAGTGGTCGTGATCATACTTGAATGCCTTGAGGACACTTAGAGCCTTGACTTTCCTGCACTTAGGTACCAGTACAGAACCTGGAAGGTGGTCGCCTCCATGGTCGCCAAGAACACTCCATTTTATGTCTGATGCCGCCTCTTGGGATACAAGTGCCATGCCAGGTCACTGACCGTGTCTTGGTCCCCCGGTCTCATTGCTAGCCTAGTTGGTGTTCCTCATTTATATAGACCATATATGTGTCAACATCTGCTAAAATCAAAAGCGCTATCTCGTAACACCAAGATCACAATATACAAAGCACTGATTAGACCAATTGTGCTGTATAGCGCTGAAACCTGGAGTACAAACAAAAGGAGACGAAGTCTTGTTACAAACCATTGTGAACAAAGACTTGAGACGCATCTTTGGGCCCATCAGGGATACACAATGTGGAGAGTAGAAAAGAAGAAGCAACAAAGACATTTATGATCTGTTAAGTCCCCGCTAATCACTGGTATCATGAAGGGTAATAGACTGCAATGGCTGGGGCATATAGAAAGAATGGAAGATAATAGGGAAACAAAACTCGATTACACTCAGGAAATAAATGACCGTAGACCCTGAGGTAGACCAAGAAGACGGTGGAGAGATAATATATATATACAGACATACAAGCACTTGGAATCAACGACTGGCAAGAGAAGGTCAACCAGAGAGACGAATAGAGACGGCTTGTATCTGCAGCAAAGAACCTCAATGGCTCGGAATGCTGAAGAAGAAGAAGAAGAAGAAGAAGAAGAAGAAGAAGAAGAAGAAGAAGAAGAAGAAGAAGAAGAAGAAGAAGAAGAAGAAGAAGAAGAAGAAGATATATGTTTAAAGCAAGGCTTCGGTTTATTTATTTATTTATTAGGTCCCAGCTGTTTCCTCCCATTTTCATTTGCATTCACTGCACCTCTTTGCCTTCCTCATCCTACTCATGCATACCCAGTATCGTGTGCTGTAAGCCATCCCTGACCACCAAGGCCTGCCCATGACTTCCCTGCTAGCGTAAGTTAATGTAGCATAAATAGCCAGGGCACTATAAACAGTTTGTATTCAGTCCTTACAGCACGAGGATTTCAAAATTGTAGAAACATGTGTCCAATATTGGTCCTCTCTGTTAGCTAGTTAGCTAGCTAGTTAGTTAGTTAGTTAGTTAGTTAGCTAGCTAGCTAGTTAGTTAGTTAGTTAGTTAGTTAGTTAGTTGGTTGGTTGGTTGGTTGGTTGGTTGGTTAGTTAGTTAGTTAGTTAGTTAGTTAGTTAGTTAGTTAGTCAGTTAGTTAGTTAGTTAGTTAATTATTTAGTTAGTTAGTTAGTTAGTTAGTTAGTTAGTTAGTTAGTTAGTTAGTTAGATAGTCAACAGTTCATCCTCATTGCACATCGAACCATCAGTCCATAAGTGCTCAGCAAACTATTGGTCCTCTCTGCTTTGCACTTCTAGTTCTAATACCCAACCCGTACATGCTTGAGTCCTAGAATACCCGTTTTCCTCCTTTACCTTCTGGCTCCAGTCCTCTTATTTCTTTTCCTTCTCCCATCTCCCCTACCGATTCTCCTCGGTTTAATTTTCTCTCTGCTAGCTGTTGTAAAAGGTATCAAACACAGAGAACACACTCTGTTGCTAGTTCGATGATTCTATTTTAATTCCCATAGTTTTTTTTTCGTTTGGAAAAGCAGGAACTAATCTGTCACACTTGTAGAGCCTGTCTGATAGGGAAGGGGCAGGGAATATCCCTCAAGAGTTCTTACGCCTGGCGCTGCCATATTCGGATACCAGATGTCGCACGTTCACAACCAGCTCACCCGTTTCCATTCAGACATCGGTTCGTTGGTCCACCTTGAACTTGGGGGTGTATAACTGGAGTTTTCCATCACCTAGATGGGCTGCTGTTCTTAGTTAAAGGGCTCCTGTTCTTAGTTAAAGGGCTCCAACCAGAGGTAATAGCACCCCGACTCGCTTGGTGAACACATCATCGAGCATATGAGATATTTTCCGAGGATTTCAGATCCCAACAAGCAATCCCACCTCGCCCTCTGTGCCCACTACCAGTTTGTCAGCGACTGCATATTGGCTATCCGCAGCGTGCCCCTATTTCAAGAGGTCTTTCCACTATCCGCCACCTGTGGACGTAATGGATCGGGGATAATCGCCCATACTTTACCCAGTTGATGTAATAAAAATTGAACATAAAATAGCAAAGCTGATAGAATAAGGGCTGCCAATAAAATAGCAGCGGTTGACGAAGCAATATCAGTTGATAAAATATATGCAGTTGTTGACCAAATAACAATCGTTCATATACGAACAGCAGCCTGTAAAACAGAGGTTCCCAAACCACGGCCCGCGGGCCACTTGTGGCCCGCCAGCTGTCAGAAAGTGGCACGCGAGGCCTCGTTATTTAATATAATATATTTTAATAATTTCAAAAATGCACTCAGAGCGCCCCGTCAGCTGCGATAATTTACTCTGCTCGTGGTTGTTATGCTCAGATATTATCGAATGCGCCTGTTCAGTTCGCAACGAAACGTTATGAAGTACCCATATCCCAGCCTTGTCGACCAGTCAGAGTGCGCAAGGCGCCATGTTGTCGTCTGTTACAACTGTTTAGCAGAGTCGGTAGTATTGTGTTGAAATTAATTTTTTTTTTTTTTTTACAAATAAAAATTTACCGTTAAAGCCTATAAACATGTGTGTGGAAAATCTAAAATCAAACAATGGTAAAAAGCGAAAATGTGAAGACGTTGCTTGTCGTGAATTCAACGACGATTGGACGGAGAAATTTATGTTTATGCCTAGCCGTAGTGGTAAACCAGTTTGCTTAATTTGCGGATTTTGTGTTTGTTACAAAAACATTTAATCTGTAACGACACTTCACGACCACACATTCAGACATAAATGCTCAATATCCGATCAATTAGGAGTTAAGAAAAGATTTCATAGCTAAAAAATCAAAGTTTTCTGACCGGGCAGCAGTCATTTTACACCAAGGCTAACGAACAGAGTAAGAGTGCTGTTATTGCGTCGTACGAAGTCGCTCTTCGGTTGGCTCGCAAAAAGAAACCGTTCACCGATGCAGAAAAAAATAATCAAGCCTTCCCTTAAAATTGCTGCTAGAATGCTTGGCAATAAAAAGTGTGAAACAAAATTTGATCAGATTCCTTTGTCTAATAATGCTATGGCCAGGCGAGTTGAAGAATTAGCCAACGATGTTCGTCAAGTAGCAGCACATATAAAAATTGTAAATTTGTTTCATTATCAGTGGATGAATCCACTGACATTTCTGACACAGCTCAGGTCGCAGTTTTTGTTCGTGCAATAAACGATAATTTTGAAGTCACATAAGAACTTCTAGGACTTGAATCAATGCATGCAACTACCAAAGGGACTGATCTATTTGAAACTCTGAAGTTGTGTGTAGAGAAAAACAACAAAGAATGGACCAAATTGGACAGTGTATGCACCGACGGTGCTCCGGCTTTAACGGGTAAAAGGTCTGGATGTCTAGCATTATTGGAACAGTTTCTTGGCCGCACTATATTAAAATATCATTGTATCATTCACCAAGAAGCTCTGTGTGGAAAGACATTACATCTGAAACATGTCATCGATATTGTTCTGAGATGTGTGAACAAAATTCGAAGTAAGCCGCTGAACAGGCGTGAGTAAGGTGGAGAAAGGAATGTTTCGTGTGGAATGGCTATCGTCGCTTCAGAGGTCACAGATTGTGAGAATTGTATGGATATTTTGCCCTGGCCATGCGGGGGTGCGGAGAAATGAACAGGCTGATAGGCTAGCAGGGAATGCACCTCTTGGTGGTAGATTGCCCATGGACAAGGGAGAGGTGGTCGTGCGCTTGTGGGATCAGGTGGAGAAGGCGGAAGAACAGATTGAGAACCCATATGTGGAAAGAATGAGATTGCGGGGGATCGGCAGGGGTTCTGGAAGAATCTCAAAAGTGAGAGGGAAGATCAGGAGAACTTTTAATCAGATAGCGGTGGGAGCGATTAGCAGCATGACTTTTCGCTGGCTGTTGAACGAGGGGACGGAGCACGTATGGGAATGTCCTGAGTGCAGTGATGTCGGTTCTTAACTCAACTCAACACAGGCGTGAGTTCAGACAGTTTCTATCAGACCTGAACTAGAAATACGGTGAGCTACTGTTACACTGTAATGTCAGATGGCTATCTAAAGGGACAGTTCTGTCACGTTTCTGGGCACTGAAAAATTGTGTCTATCTGTTTCTGTATGAAAAATAAAATTAATTCCTACAGAACGGAAATGTTTGCTGAACGGTGACTGGCTTAATGATCTGGCATTTTTGGTGGACATCACGTCTCATTTAAACCCTTTAAATGCGAGGATTCAGTGAAAACACAAACTATTCACAAATTTGTGCGATGACATTACTTCATGTAAAATAATACTATGACTGTTTATCGGACAGCTGACTGAAGGGACTTTAGAGGCGGTTCCAACTCTGAAGACGCTTGTGGTGGAAAAGAAATGTGACTTGTTACAGTACAAAGTAAAAGTTGAAAGTCTTCTGGATATCTTTCAGTCGAGATTTCAAGAGTTCACAATAGAGGAGGATAATTTTGCCCTCTTCATAAATCCGTTCATATTTCCTGAAGCCAAGCTCCGTCAATTACAGCAAAACCTTCAGCACGAAGTAATTGATTTGAAATGCAATTATACGCTGAGATGTAAATTTCTGGAGCTGTCTGCTTCACCTTCAGCTGATCATATGATTTAATTCTTGCGACTATTGCCGGTCGAGCAATTTGAACACTCGCGTTCATTCGCCCACAGATACATTTGTCGTTTTGGTTTGACTTACAGATGCAAGCAGTCATTTTCCGCAATGATCGTTGTAAAAAAAAAAAAAAAACAAGCAACGTTCCAGACTCACCGACAGTAACCTAGCTGCGCTTATGACTTTGGGCACGACTGATTTGTGCCCATACATTGATAAACTGGCATCTGAACTGAAGTAACTGGTTATGAAGAACAGTTACAATCTGTAAATTAATTACATTAATAGCGATTTTCGAAACTGATTAAACATTTAATGTTAAATGAACTTTTGATTTTAAACCAAAACATGACCGCAGTGTAGTACTGACATTGACTGCCATTAAAGTTTTAGAATTTTGTTGACGAAAGTTAAGAAAGGTAAGAATGATATTGCAAGACTTTTATAATTTTATAACGTTGTGGCCCGCTTAACTACCGAAAATAGCAGATATGGCCCTCTGCTTGAAAAGCTTGGAAAATAACAGCAGTCTATAAACTCACAGCGGTGCTGTTTTTTTCGAAAATAGGTATAAGAGCCGGTCGTTCAGAAAGCAATGGCAAACTACGGAACGTAACATTTGCCCAGGAATCACGAACAGCGAAAATGCTGGGGTTGACTGCTACGTCCTGTGAAGGACATGCAAATTCTGTTGTCTTATAAACTAACAGATTTGGCTTTAAGAACCCCATCTGTGTACGTTATTTAACTTTCGCTGCCCAGGCATGTAGTACAATAAAATAACTACATACTTGAGCTGTTACGGCGGTAAGTGCGGATGACTTACGTTAAGTTAAGATAACAAGGACAGAGTAGCTTAAAGTAATGTCTCGGATTGAAAGAGTTATAGTAACAACCAGAGCAGTGTGGAGACAAGTTATACATTTTTGGGATTACACTGTTTAAAGTAACAACTGCGACCGAGCAGGTGAAAGACATAAATGTCTGGGATTTAAGGCGTTAAAGTAACCTATAGGTCAATGTAGATAAATGTAATAACTGTCTGGATCTGATCTAGTTGAAGTAACAATAAAGACAGAGTAGATAGAATTAATAACCGTACGGGGTTATGGCGTTAAAGTAATAACTGGGCCAGTGTAGATAAAAGTAATTAATGTATGGGGCTGAATTAGTTAAAGTAACAATTAGAAAAGAGTAGATAAAATTAAAGTAATAAATGTCTGGGACTGAAGGTGTTAAAGTAATTGTAATGACAGACTAGACACAAGGAATACATGACTGTGACTGAAGGTGTTAAAGTAATAGGTGTGACAGACTGGATACAAGGAATACATGACTGTGACTGAAGGTGTTAAAGTAATAGTGTGACTACTAGATACAAGGAATACATGACTGCGACTGAAGGTGTTAAAGTAATAGTTGTGGCAGACTGGATACAAGGAATAAATGACTGTGACTGAAGGTGTTAAAGTAATAGTGTGACAGACTGGATACAAGGATTACATGACTGTGACTGAAGGTGTTAAAGTAATAGTGTGACTACTAGATACAAGGATTACATGACTGTGACTGAAGGTGTTAAAGTAATAGTGTGACTACTGGATACAAGGAACACATGACTGTGACTGAAGGTGTTAAAGTAATAGTTGTGGCAGACTGGATACAAGGAATAAATGACTGTGACTGAAGGTGTTAAAGTAATAGTGTGACAGACTGGATACAAGGATTATATGACTGTGACTGAAGGTGTTAAAGTAATAGTGTGACTACTAGATACAAGGAATTACATGACTGTGACTGAAGGTGTTAAAGTAATAGTGTGACTACTGGATACAAGGAATACATGACTATGACTGAAGGTGTTAAAGTAATAGTGTGACAGACTGGATACAAGGAATACATGACTATGACTGAAGGTGTTAAAGTATTTTGGTTGAATTGGAAAGGCCGAAAGTAAGACGGACCAGCGAACACAGTTTGGGACTCTTTGACAATAAAGTTCTCTCTCTATCTCTCTCTCTCTCTCTCTCTCTCTCTCTCTCTCTCTCTCTCTCTCTCGCTCTCTCTCTCTCTCTCTCCGCCTCTCTCTCTATCCATCTTTCTGTCACACACACACATACACACACACACGCACACGCACACGCACACATAGCAGGTGTTCTCTAGGACGTCGCCCTCATCGCGGCGATGGAGAAAGTGTCTGGATCCCTTGCCAGCTCTCTTGCTCCACCATGCATGGTCATGCCCGTGTTGTCTTCAGCGCCCGTGTCCATCTTCCTCCTAAACAACCGCTGCATCTACTCCCAGGGACCCCGCTTCCATCACCATTGTTTCCAAACCGCCGCGGCGGTTGACGTGGCCTCAGTATTTCAGTTGCAGCAAGACGCGTGACAATCTGTGTGTTTGAAATGTCTGGTGTTCTAAGATCTCCTGGGAATAGCTAGGGCCAGTCGATACAAGTAATACATGTCTGGGGGTGAAGGAATCACGAAAACAGAAAGGTAATTTTAAAGTAATGCCAGCATTCTAACGCATGCACACATGCACTTTTACACACACGAGCATGCAATTTATGGTAAGACATATTGGAGACAATCTGCAGTAGTGTAATGGCTAGAAGCTCAAGTGTAGGCCCGGTGACAATGTTTTCGAATCTGTATTGGGGCGTGTTTTTAAAATTGAACTGAAATCCCAGGTTGACCTAGCTTAAAATGAACACCAGAAAATAACTTTGGGAAGCATAGGCCACATTACTCAATGAGCTCCTGGACAAATGTGGGGCTAGCAACATATATCCAGGGTATGTAAGGTGTGTAAACGGGGCCCTTTACCTACTTTACGACATTGGGGAGAGGGTTTATACTGGGTATATTTGCTGAATGGCCCGGACTCGAAGGGTAATATGGTGTGTTAGGACGATGTTGCTTTCCTGTTGAAATCTCTGGTACATATTCGATAAGGAGAAGACCAGAAAAGCCTTACGATGTCTGACTAATTACCGTGCGGATGTATGTTGTGAAGAAAAATATTGTATTGTAAGTTATAAATGCATTACTTTATGCTTAAACTCTTATGATAGGAATTTCTGATAAGAATAACCATGCCTTGAGACCCAGGTCTACACTGTAGTAGCTGTTGATGAAATATTAGTTGTTGATAGGAAAATTACACGTTGGAAACATAGCAGCAGTTGATAAAAATAACATCTGTTGATAGAATACATAAAAGTTGATAGACATAACAGGTGTTGGTGGACAAAGCAGACGATAGAAACATTGCAGCTGTTGATTAAACAAAGCCGTTGATAAATTAACAACCATCAACAAAATAACAGGCTCAAAACCTCCTGTCATACACCCCAAAGTAGTACAGGCAGTAGTTTATAGACGACAATAAACTAATAGCAATTGCTATAAATAACGGCATTTGATATACGAAACAGCTGTTGATAGAAATAACAGCAGTTTATAGACATAACCGCTGCTGATACAATTGACACAATTGACAGAAATACCGGCCGGTGATGAAATAACCGCAGCTGATAAAATAACACAATTTGATAATAAAATAACATCAGTAAATAACCATAAGAGCTTATGATAGAAATAACAGCAGTTGATAAAATAGCAGCAGTTGATAACGTAACGGTAATTGAAAACAATAACATCAATATTTAAACTATCATCTATTGATAAAGTAACAGCAACTGATAAAGGAACAACATTCTTTAAACTAACAACAGTTGTTAAAGTATCAGCACAAGGTAAACTATCAGCTGTTGATAAAATGTCAGAATTATATGGCAGCTTCACAACTCAAGATCAGATAAATACGTCAACCCAACAAAGTGGAGTGGCAGGCTCTCTGGAGAATAAACCAACCAGGTTGCCACGCTAACCAGTTTGTCGCTGACCCGTCTACACCAAATTCCACTCCGATTGATATAAACCTTTCTGTGGCTTGGGCAAACAAAACGCATCGGACTTTAAAGTTAAAGCTCAGTCTTCCTGAGGATTCAGAGTCAACCAAGGGACCGACTAACCTCCAAACGACGTGCCAAATTCTTATAGTACGACCATATTTATCCATGGCTGAACACAGCATGCCCTGCCCGTTTACAACGTTCAGTCAGTGAACTGGAGACATTAACTAACACTCCATTTGTTTACTACTGCAACGAATTTAATTCTTACCCCTTGCAACATAAATATTACCAATGCAGCGAGTTTAGTTCTTAACCCACAGCAACATGAAAATTACAACTTCAACGGGTTTACCGTTACCCCCACTGCAACATAAAAGTTACCACTGTAAGGAGTTTAACTATTAACCCACTGCAACATAAAAATTACTACAGCAACGTGATTAACACTAACCCACTGTAACATAAAAATTAGCACAGAAATGTGTTTAGCACTAACCCACTGTAACATAAAAATTAGCACAGAAATGTGTTTAACACTTAACCCACTGCAATATAAAACCTACCACTGCAACTCTTAACCCAGTGCAACATAAAACTTCCCATTGCAACTCTTAACCCACTGCAACATAAAAAGGACTTTTTCAACTCATTGAGTGAGGCCTAGTTGGTATATACTCCTAGCCTCATATTTGATAGGGACAATCGGCATTCTAATGGGAGGGAGAGGGGTGTTATTAACATCATATTTCTCACGTTTACATCCCATAGTATCTTCTGGTACTCAGTGTATTCTGCATCGACCTGCATCAAGTCTAGGTCAATTTTCTTCAAAATATCCGCCTGGATGGGGATCCGATCACTATGACTACTGATTCGACTGGCAAATATAGTTAGTTAGTTTAGGTAGTTTAGTTTAGTTTAATCGAGGAATCAACGTCACCACACACGGGTATAACCCATAAGTGCTCCGTTCTACTCCTAACTCAAGGCTGAGTCCGGTAATCTCAGCTTAGTGTACGAACTCTGTAGCACCGGCGAGGATCCTGAAATACTGTGGGTAGATTTTTAACTCGAAATTTTGCCCGGTCAGCGCCGCTAAGCTACTCGTTGTCGATTCCCAACTGCCAAGGGTTGTTTTACATACGCAACAATACACACGGGCGTCCGATCTCACTACTCAGAGACCAGGGGAAATTTTATTACTAGAAGTCCTCGTGAAAAAATCTCGGCCCTCACTGGGGCTTGAACCCCGGACCTACAGCACTCTAGGCGGACACCATACCTCGAGACCACTCGAGCAAATATACCAGCCAGTGCTCTACCAATTCACCAACGTTCAAACATGGGAAGCGTTAAAAATAAGAGCTATTAAATTATGTATGTACATACATTAACACATGGTACTGAGACATGACTATTGAACAAACAGTTGGAATAGATAATTAATTCCTTCTGACTACGGACATATAAACGAAGGAGGCCTATCCACGGACAGACAAATTGAGTGACAGTTTGATTGTTTGAATGATTCACTGAATGATGAGGTACCTTCGTGAGATGATCCAACTTGAAATGATCTATTAGTGCTCCATTGAGTTCAAACACATCTGAGGCGCACGTGTGAGTACGTAGTCCATGGCGTCACCAAAGGTATCATGTGGTAACCTTGGGGCAATAGTGATGAGTGTGGTTGGGGTGGGAGAGGGGGTATTTGAAAACCTAATAAAGATGCGGGCCCGTATTGCTGCTTACCATTTGCTTTTAGTGTGGGGTTTTGTGTTTACTGATAATCATTCACACGGGACTTCTATATGCTCAAAAATCTTACACATAAATACATACATATGTCCGTAATATATGCATACATACAAACACACACACGCACACACACGCATGCACACACACACATACACACGCACACGCATCCATCCACTGCTCCATCCTATCGAGCCGTCCGTCCGCACGTAAGTACAGACAGAAAGGCAGACATAACACGTACACACAATCACACACAATGTCTCACACACACACACACACATACACACACACACATATATATATATATATATATATATATATATATATATATATATATATATATATGTGTGTGTGTGTGTGTAAATGTGTGTGTGTGAGACATTGTGTGTGATTGTGTGTACGTGTGTGTTGTGGTGACGTTAGCACCATAATTTTGAGACTTGCCTCTCTATTTCATACAGATTCAACTCTAGTGCCGCCCTTTTGGTTTCTAATACCAAACACTACATCTTGTGAATTATTCATAAAATTCTAACACACTTGATTAACCCGAAGTTTGACGTCGAAAGCCCACCCATTCATACTCACTTCCACACTCACACTCACCCAGACACACTCACACACACATACCCCACTCACAGGCACACATCCCCAACAACACACATACACATACACTCCCATTGACATACCGATTTCAAACCGTCAAATCGTTTCGCCCCCTGTCATTTCCCGTCCCACTTTGTATTCAGAAGAGACGGTCCTTTAGTCCTTCACTTTCCGGACAAAGACATTCAAATGATACTTCGTGGTTTCCACTAGACGTAGACGTTATGTCACAACCACCCGGCCCCGACGGTATTAACAATGAGACAAGGAAGTATTCCATTGTCAACAGGTCACACTGTTTTCTTTTATTTTTTAATGACGACTTGGCGCAAGTCAAACAGTTAGTTGCATATCCTTTACGGGACGTAGCAGTCAACCCCAGCATTGTTTGGCTGTTTTTGATTTCTTGGCAAGTTTACTTTCGCTGTTCCGATGATTAATTCGTTGGTTGGATGTGGTTTGCCATTGCTTTCTGAATGGCCTGCACTCCTACCATTGTTTGAAATTCAAGACAAGGCTGTGCTGCCAAATTGCCTACAGGCTGCGTTTTGAACACAGTATGCGGGATTACGAATATTGTTCGTAAAACCGTTGCTACACGGCCGGCAAGTATAGGTTAGTTGTATATCATGTACAAGACGTTGTAGTCACCCCATCATTTTTGACTGTTCGTGATTTCTTAGCAAATTTAATTTCGTAGTTTGCCATTGCTTTCTGAACAATGTGGTAAGTGAAAACAAAGCTGTAATTCCCTAACTTCGTGTAATTGTTGCTCAAACGAGCAGGCACGTCAAGCTGCAAGTGGTTTGGCTGGGTGGTTGTTGGGTGGTTGTTGGATGGTTGTGTTGGGTGGTTGGTTGGGTGGTTGGTTGGGTGGTTGGTTGGGTGGGTGTGTGGCTGAATAGTTGGATGTATTGATGGATGGTTGGAAGATTGATTGGTTGGTTGGTTGGTTGGTAAGTTGGATATGTAATTGGTTGTTTAGTAATTGATTTGTTGCTGGTTGCGTGGTTAGTTGGGAGGCTGGACGGTTGGTTGATTGGCTTGATGGATAGATGGTTAATTTATTGGTTAGCTGATTAGTAAATCGGATGTTCAGTTGGTTGGCGTTTGGTTGAATGGTTGGTTAATTGGTTCGCTGTGGTTTGATGGTTAGAGTTTTGGCTTATTGGTTCGTTGGTTCATTGTTAGTTTGTATCACGATGTTCTTGATGATAAGTGCGTGATATGGTCGTTGTCTAGGTAACGATACTCCTGGTGTGTCAATTGAGCTATCTAACTGTCTTACAATATAACTCACCCCCGCAGTGCACATTCACCAGTCATTAAACAAGATTGAGTTGGCGCACATAATCCTTTATTGCAGAAAAAACACGGACAAACGGAACACAACTCTATATCCAGAAACAATATAATCCATAGAATATAAATATCCTCCTCACAACTTAACACGCACACATCACTGTCTTCTCACGGCCTTATGAATCTCCCATTCATAAACCAGTTATCCAGCTACTATCCACAGCTGGACCTCACACATCACAACCCACACACTGGGTCTAGTCTCCGCTAGCTATCCAACCCACTTTGGGTTCAGGCCTCCACTCACAATACAACCCACTCTGGGTTCAGGCCTGCATTCAAAACTCGGAGAACAACACAGGACGGAGATCTATATCTAACTCCGCTCCTTCTCCTTAGACTACCGATCCGCTCGGAGTCCAAAACATCCACTGTCCACAGCGACCCGACTCTCAATCGGTCCCAGCTTCCACTGCCCAGTCAAAGTTTTCCACTGTCTTTTAACCCTGCTGTGTAGCCCCTCCCTGGACTCCCCACAACATTACACCCCAGCCTAAAACTGTCTCTCTCCCCATCCATCCCTGGGGGTCTCCACTCACCCTCACCAATTATTTTTCATGGCTGGTTGTTTTTCTCGTAGTCTCGCTACAAAGGTCACTCACCTCAATTTCAATGACCCAGGCATATGTCATTACCCCCCTCTTACAAGAAAACATCGTTTTCAAATGTTGGGAGACTAAAACTTATCAAATATGTGACCCAGACATACTGCCTGGGTAGCCCTTAGTATGACTACATTTCACTCTAGCTACCACACTAAATAATACATCGAATGCTCATAGTACTCTCCCATATTCCCCACACGTCAATACCAACAACTTTCCATCTTGTGTACCAATACATGACTAGTATCTCACGTAATAATAATAATAAACATATCATAGGGAAACATAATATCTGTGTGCCTGCAGGTCTATTAACATCCTTTAAAAAAACACAACTATTTGTGTTCCGACCCTATATCAGGTGGTTCTTTTCTTGCCTCAAACCTCCACCTATTTCTGTCGATGCTGTGTCTACCCTTCCTGTACCCATGCCTCATGTTTCCTATATCTTTAAAACATCTGTTTGCTAATCCTGGTTCAGTGATGTCGTTAAAACTCTTTTGAACTGCCTTAACTTTGCAATCTACATATTGTACCGTTACACTGGAGTCTCTGTGTAGTCTGACCTCTTTATTAAATCCTGGCCAATATACCTGGCATCCTGCTCTATGCTGCTTCCGCCTTACTCCTATGTGCCCTGCACATGCCCTTCCTGAGCTGTTCTAGTATATCGGTCTCTATGTGTTAACGGTAATACTACTTGCCCACATGCAGTTCCGCCATCTGAAAACCTGCGAGTGAGACCATTGTTCTTCCTTTCGAAGCACCATCTACCTTCTTTGATTGTCTATGTCTCACTTTACTACATCCTTGGAAACATTTGTCGAGAGTAGTATCTTGTCTCTGGGAGTCACTAACGCTATGTTTGAGATCCATTCTCACCTGCTCAGCTGTACTATCCTTGCCCTGAGTGTTTCCTTCAAATGCCTCCTCTTGTTCAGCTATACTCTCTAATTTAGGTTTTCTTTTGGTAACTACCTCGTTACTACTTAAACTATGTTTCTGGTCCCAATAAGCTACTTCTTCTTCTGTACAATCTTTAACTCCTGGCATGTTTCCGATGATCAAATCTGCCACTGGTGAGTCTAGAACACACGCTACCACTCTTCCTGTGATATATGGTGTTTTTACTGCTATCACGGCTAATGGGCAGAATCCTACTGTCCCATTAAATGTTATGCATCTAATCTTTTCACCTGTGTACTCCGAGGGGTTCACTAAACTTTTTCTAACTCCGATAGACGTACACCCGGAATCTCTAATTGTTAATGCTGGCCTATCATTAACGAAACCATGGTGCATCTTCATGCTTCCACCTGCATGGACTGCTGATCCTGCTTTCACTGTATGACCACTCACTAAGACCGGCTGACCGTCTTTTTCAAAAAGAGGTTTGCACCCACTACACTCTTCATTGTTGATAGTCTCAATAACTTGTGCTGCATTAGAATGCTCCGTATCCCTCATCGTACAATGGTAGCTGACATGCCCCTTCTTTTCACATTTGAAACGAATGATCTCCTTCCTTGCGTTACTTGTTGGCTCACTGGATGGTTGTGCATCACACTGTGCTGCCTTGTGTCTCCAGCTCCCACAATTCCAGCATCCGGCATAACTATTTGGACGTCTCTGGAAATTCCCCCATTTGTATGGGTACCGTCCTGCTCTGCCAAAATGGTTGCCACGGAAACCATTATCTTGAGACTCGTGTTGTTCATACTTCTGTGCTGAATCCACACTTTTCGCCCTTGGTCTAATAACTGGATTCTGGTCCTGTTTAGTGTACGCTGCACAGACTATTTCCTACGTCATTTGTCTACCAATAGAACTGTTAGGATGTGCAGTCATGTAATTTTGTACTAACTGTGACATTGTGTCTATGTCCTTTGGCTTACGTTCTTCAAAGACAGCAACTAAGTTTGTATTACATGATGATAACACTTTGTCTCTTAACACTAAATCCACTAATTTATTAAAATCTTTTCCTACCTCTGCAAGCTCCATCCATTTGTTAAATGTGTTCTTTACTGTATTAACAAAATCTGTGAAATCTTGATTTGTCTCTGGCCCTAACTGTCTAAACTTTGTTATATATCCATGCTCAGTTAGTTGGAACTTTGTAAGCAGACGTTGACGCAAAATAGTGTAGTTGTTTCTTTCTTCCACAGGTAAATTAAACATTGTATCTAGGGCCTTACCCGTAAGAACTCGCCAAGTCGCATCGCATACTCTCCCTCTGGAATACTTAACACTTTCGCTGATGCTTCGAATCTTCCCAGATAAGATTCAAGATGGTCCCGGTCTGTAAAATATGGCAATTTCAATCGATGTGATGACTGTGAAGGTCTTCTGCCTTCCTCACTTTGACCTTGAGATGAAAATTCTAACTTTTTAAATGCAATTTGAGTTTCCATTTGACACTTGAGCTTCTCTTTCTCAATTTCCATCGCATTTGTTTGTTTTAACTTTTCAAGTTCTAGTTGTTCCATTTCTAGTTTTACTTGTGTCTCTTTCTCTTCCTGTAGACGCTTGTTTTCCATTTCAGCTAACTTTACTTCCTGTAGGCGCTTGTCCTCAGCTACCTTTTCTTCCTGTCTCTGATCTCTTTCAGCTTGTCTTCGGTCTCTTTCAATCTGTTTTTGTTCTTTTGCTTCGGCATACTCCTGTAACTCTTTACCCTTCAGGCCTAACCGTTCACCTGCTTCAATATATTCCGTTAACGTAGGCATCTTGTACTTGTGGACACGTTGCTGTCTGTCAGCCAACTATAAATATAAAGACTCTGCTGCTAGTCTTTGTGTACCTCCCTAAGTACACCACCACTCCCTGTGTACGTAAATTCGTAGTGCTAAAATATCACTCTGTACTCACCCAGTTACTCTATAAGCACTAGGTAGTGAGGGGGAATATTACCTATACTCCCTCGTATATATCCCAAATAGCTATAGACAATTTCTGGAAATATTGTTAAACATACATATAAATACACATACAAACAAATGAACGATAACAATAAGTGTTGTCTATAAACGCTAGACGCACAAGCCAAGTACACGGACACGGTGATCACAAAGAAATAAACCACAGTAACATCCACAAGCTTTGTGAAACGACCACAGTGCGCGTAATAATATATATATTACTGACACAGACCACTAGACAGTAGATATGATGAAAGATCACAATAATAACATATATCCGAACACAACCAATATCATATGTAAATATTATGAAAAAAGAAGAAAAAATATAACACCAAAATATACACAGATCTGACGTTAGACGCAAAAAGGCACGGTATATAATCCAGGACCAACACTGCGTCACTGCAGAACCAAACACACCGACCTTTCGATTTAATTCCCAGAAAATATATGGTGCACCTAAGACAATTCCTTTTTGCTCTGTCTCACGACCTTCGTGAACCAACACAAAAATCTCCTACTCCTGACAAACACTGGACCACATACAATTAATTGCGTAACACCCGAAAACAATATCTATAAGACGATGAGCAGGAAACAAAATGTCCAACTGGTTGGCCGACAAATATGTGCCTATTAATCCGTCGCCACAAGTTCGTTTTTAATAGTTTCCAATAATCGCCTGGAAAGTATCTGTTTGTAAAAATTCCGAAATATATACGACGCTAGATTCCAAAGCGACTTGTTGTTTTGTTGAGTGGTTACTTCATTTCGCGTTGTGATCACCAGTACCAAATGTCGGAAACGTTGACGGTAAATAGTAATTATCCAAAATGTTCTTTCAATATGTTGTTACATTCCCTGGACGTGGTGACAAAAAAGTAATAATCCAAACGTATTGTCTCAACCCAGTCCGTAACGCTATTATACCTTGGTTGCGGAGATGGTCAATAGTTGAATCAATTATGTGATAGATTCACGTTTAAAGACAAAGTTCAACCCAAAAAATGGCAGCAAATGTCCAGCGCTTTAGCTCTTTATAGTAAGTTCTTTTAGCAACTGTATGCATCCATGCTCGCGGAGCTGCCACGTCATCCTTTGTTGTCAAAATGTTTGGTGATTACAGAGTAATGATCACAAAGGGATTCACAAAGACGAACATAAAGTCTGGTTTTCGGTCAAACACCTTGGTTTGTTCATTCGCAATGAGTCATCTTGACCCCAATAGGCCGTGGAAATTTCCTGAGTATATTTTACTCCATCCACACCCCGACTCACAATGTAAGTCACTTTCTCTTTATCACCAATAATGCGCACTGACTCTGGCCGCGAACAAAGTAATGTCCGGAAATTTTCCGTTATCCACAAAGACACCTGTCCTGCCCCAACATGGCTGTGGTAGGGGTACTGTCACTCCCCCTCCCCCCGTCTGTCACCCCTCCCGGTGAATCAGCAACTGTCAATTTTCTCTGTTTTACAATTCCCCGTACCTCTCCCCTCCCCGAGAGAGTTTATCATCGCCTTGCGACCACGCAGTATGATTGCCTCGCCACACACACCTGTCAATATCTTTGAATTTTCAATCATGTCCTGTCCTACACACACACCTAGGACTGACCTCTTCTTGTCGCAAACAACTCTCTGTCCACGCGACTGTCTGCACTATAAACACATGCGCCTGTCGTCTCAACCCGACAGTTTTGTCTGTGGTGCTCGGTGACCAACCCCGTCACCCCACACTCTCCGTTGATCTGCGCCGTGTCTTCTCCACGCGCACTGTTTTTGATGTGCCTTGGTGTCTTTTCGTGAACTGTCTGCTAGCTTCAGCACTACTGCCTGGTCTCAAATTTACCTGTCGTGAACTTCACGTGAACTGTTTATTACTTCTCGGACACTTTTGACATTGACCGTCTACTGAAAATGGTGTTTATTCCTTGTGCCATAATTGTCGTTGTAACTGGGCATCCAACTAATGTCTCTGATCTTAGTATCCTATCTAATCGACAAGTTCACAGATAAACAGAATGACACCAATGTCTATATTGTTCTTGATCGGACGAAGCCTCCCAGATAAGTCTCCTTCAAATACACTCAGATGTTCGTGCACTTGTTTGCTTGTACTGTCGTTTCGGACTGCCAGCGACGAGTCCCTCAGATAATATCACGATGTTCTTGATGATAAGTGCGTGATATGGTCGTTGTCTAGGTAACGATACTCCTGGTGTGTCAATTGAGCTATCTAACTGTCTTACAATATAACTCACCCCCGCAGTGCACATTCACCAGTCATTAAACAAGATTGAGTTGGCGCACATAATCCTTTATTGCAGAAAGAACACGGACAAACGGAACACAACTCTATATCCAGAAACAATATAATCCATAGAATATAAATATCCTCCTCACAACTTAACACGCACACATCACTGTCTTCTCACGGCCTTATGAATCTCCCATTCATAAACCAGTTATCCAGCTACTATCCACAGCTGGACCTCACATCACAACCCACACACTGGGTCTAGTCTCGCTAGCTATCCATCCCACTTTGGGTTCAGCCCTTCACTCACAATACAACCCACTCTGAGTTCAGGCCTGCATTCAAAACTCGGAGAACAACACAGGACGGAGATCTATATCTAACCTCCGCTCCTTCTCCTTAGACTACCGATCCGCTCGGAGTCCAAAACATCCACTGTCCACAGCGACCCGACTCTTAGTCGGTCCCAGCTTCCACTGCCCAGTCAAAGTTTTCCAATGTCTTTTAACCCTGCTGTGTAGCCCCTCCATGGGCTCCCCACAACATTACACCCCAGCCTAAAAACTGTCTCTCTCCCCATCCATCCTGGGGGTCTCCACTCACCCTCACCAATTATTTTTCATGGCTGGTTGTTTTTCTCGTAGTCTCGCTACAAAGGTCACTCACCTCAATGTCAATGACCCAGGCATATGTCCGTTTGGATAGTTGATTTATTGTGTGGTTGGTTGAATGCTTGATTGATTGCTTTTTTGTTGTTGGATGGTTGGTTGGAAGGCAAGAGACAAAGCACTAATGGAATTCCTGTGCATTAAAATGATCATTTACAAAGCAAATCAAAATTACACCCTTGTTTATTTCAGAGTTCTTTATATAAAAGTAAATTAACTCTTCTGTTGCAAGAATCTACATACAGTACTATCTCCTTGAAGCTAGCTGACGCTGATTTGGTGCTGTGCTATTAAACACTATAACTTCGGCTTTTACTTTTCGCCTTTTAATATTTCTTCTTCACTCACCTTCAGATGCCACTAGTGAATACACGCAAAGAAAGCAGCAGAAATCTTCAGCTTGTTGACATCTCCGCAGAGTTTGTTCTCACACTTGAGTGAGTGTGGGCCAAAATACTTTTCTCTATTCTTTATTGGTCACTTTCCTCTATTCTCTATTGGGCACTCATGCAATAAATTGTTAGCTGTTTTTTACCAGTTCCACGTCACATCTATCTGTAACTCCTTTCCTTAGCTTATTAAACATTTTATATTTTAGTCTGTTGTGTCCTGTGATGAGTTTGAAGACTTACTTGTTCTTTTCGGTTGAGTGGGCAATATGCATCATCTGTCTGGTGGCCCGGGTGTTCTGATTTCCACTGGGTTCTTTAATTACGTTTATATTTATTACACGTGATCTGTTCTGAGATGTTATTCTTCAAGTTTCTTGCCCAGCAAATTACGTTGACTGATATATCAGTGCAATGTGAGTACTCCCAGGAGCGTAACAAAGTGGTCTTGTGTGTATGAGGCCAGTGTGACATCTCCTAGACAAAACCTGCCAGCGACGAGTCCCTCAGATAATATCACGATGTTCTTGATGATAAGTGCGTGATATGGTCGTTGTCTAGGTAACGATACTCCTAGTGTGTCAATTGAGCTATCTAACTGTCTTACAATATAACTCACCCCTGCAGTGCACATTCACAAGTCATTAAACAAGATTGAGTTGGCGCACATAATCCTTTATTGCAGAAACAATACGGACAAACGGAACACAACTCCATATCCAGAAACAATATAATCCATAGAATATAAATATCCTCCTCACAACATAACACGCACACATCACTGTCTTCTCACGGCCTTATGAAACTCCCATTCATAAACCAGTTATCCAGCTACTATCCACAGCTGGACCTCACATCACAACCCACACACTGGGTCTAGTCTCCGCTAGCTATCCATCCCACTTTGGGTTCAGCCCTTCACTCACAATACAACCCACTCTGAGTTCAGGCCTGCATTCAAAACTCGGAGAACAACACAGGACGGAGATCTATATCTAACTCCGCTCCTTCTCCTTAGACTACCGATCCGCTCGGAGTCCAAAACATCCACTGTCCACAGCGACCCGACTCTTAGTCGGTCCCAGCTTCCACTGCCCAGTCAAAGTTTTCCAATGTCTTTTAACCCTGCTGTGTAGCCCCTCCATGGGCTCCCCACAACATTACACCCCAGCCTAAAAACTGTCTCTCTCCCCATCCATCCTGGGGGTCTCCACTCACCCTCACCAATTATTTTTCATGGCTGGTTGTTTTTTCTCGTAGTCTCGCTACAAGGTCACTCACCTCAATGTCAATGACCCAGGCATATGTCCGTTTGGATAGTTGATTTATTGTGTGGTTGGTTGAATGCTTGATTGATTGCTTTTTTGTTGTTGGATGGTTGGTTGGAAGGCAAGAGACAAAGCACTAATGGAATTCCTGTGCATTAAAATGATCATTTACAAAGCAAATCAAAATTACACCCTTGTTTATTTCAGAGTTCTTTATATAAAAGTAAATTAACTCTTCTGTTGCAAGAATCTACATACAGTACTATCTCCTTGAAGTTAGCTGGCGCTGATTTGGTGCTGTGCTACTAAACATTCAACACCATAACTTCGGTTTTACTTTTCACCTTTTAATATTTCTTCTTCACTCACCTTCAGATGCCACTATGAAAACACACAAAGAAAGCAGCAGAAATCTTCAGCTTGTTGACATCTCCGTAGAGTTTGTCTTCAATTTGAGTGAGTGTGGGCCAAAATACGTTTCTCTATTCTTTATTGGTCACTTTCCTTTATTCTCTATTGGGCACTCATGCAATAAATTGTTAGCTGTTTTTTACCAGTTCCACGTCACATCTATCTGTAACTCCTTTCCTTAGCTTATTAAACATTTTATATTTTAGTCTGTTGTGTCCTGTGATGAGTTTGAAGACTTACTTGTTCTTTTTCGGTTGAGTGGGCAATATGCATCATCTTTTTCCCT
>JACEFZ010014841.1:0-60310 GCA_014155875.1 Cepaea nemoralis
TTCTTTTGGTATTTTGGGGGCATTTATGTTAATAGAAACCCAATTTCCATTGCCATTAGATGTTTTTCAGTTTGTCCACAAATTGTCCATGATGCACATACATATAGCAATTCAAATTCTATGTAGCATTATATCAGTCTGTTTCTAGTTGCAGATGACAAGTTTCTGATTAATGATTATGATGTCGGATAAAGAAATCAAATGACACTTTTGTCCGACAAAAAATAAAAAACCTTTCATGTCTGGCTCAACAATCTTGTCTCCGACAATCCCCGAAATCAATTTGCATTGTTTATGTCTACAACATTCATTTGACAGTGTTTTTCTTTTCTTCGTAGGTGAATGTATAATGCACTATTGATCAACGAAAGATGAGTTATTGGTAGAGCCAAATGTAAGACGGGCCTGCGTGCCCAATTTGTGACCCTTTTAAAATAAAGATGAATTGAATTGAATTGAATTGTCTCTCTGTGTTTGCGTGAGTGTGAGTAGGTTTGTATTAATGCCATAAAACACAAAGAAACGCTATTTTCACATCTCCACTGGTAGAAGAAAATACTTCTAACCTTTCTATTTTTTCCTTCTCTTGCACTCTCTCTCTCTCTCTCTCTCTCTCTCTCTCTCTCTCTCTCTCTCTCTCTCTCTCTCTCTCTCTCTCTCTCTCTCTCCCCCTCCCTCCTCTCTCTCTCTAATTCTCGCGCGTTCTCTTTCTCTATCTCATTTTCTCTTTCTTTCCTTCAGTCTTTTCTGTCTCTCTTTCTCTCTTCTCTGTCCATGTCTCTCTTCTCTGCCTGTCTGCCTGCCTGCCTGTCTGTCTCTCTTGTCCTTTCCCCCTCTTTATCTCTCTTCTCTATCTCTTTATGTTTCTCTCTCTGTTTCTTATAGCTCACTCTGTCTTTTTGTCTTACTATCTATCTTTGTATCTCTCTCTCTCTCCTCTCTCTCTCCTCTCTCTCTCTCTCTCTCTCTCTCTCTCTCTCTCTCTCTCTCTCTCTCTCTCTCTCTCTCTCCATAAAACATCACGTCAAACCACCTTAGATCACCCAGGAAATACTTGAAATTATGAGAGGCAGAGATAAAGCACATAAAATGCTGGATCTCAGCACATACCGTACTCTTAGAAACAAAGTTCAATATACCATACGAAGGGAAAAGAAAAATTACTTTAAGAACTTAGTAATGGATACAACAAATAGTAAGGATATATGGAAGGCAATTAACACTTTGACAAACAAGTATAACTTCTCAAATTCTTTACCATCAAATCATATTACATGCGACCAATTCAGTAATTTTTTTTTCAAACTGACATAGACCAATTGAAGGTTTCAATACCAAATTCTCCTTGCAACTTATCTTTACTGTCATTGTTTTGCGAAAAGAGATGCTCCCAGGATATTCTTTCCGACATACCGCTAATGACAACTATTGAAGTATTCACTTACCTCATTAATCTAAAAATAAAAACATAAACTCATCTGCGGTAGATGGAATTAGCAACCGGATGCTCACCGCTAATGACAATCACTGAAGTAGTCACTTACCTCAGTATTCTAAAAATAAAAACATAAACTCATCTGGGTTAGATGGAATCAGCAACCGGATGCTCCGTTGTGCTGCGCTACTGATCTGTATATCACTAATCTATGTATATAATCAGTGCCTCACCAAAGGCCACTTTCCATCAGCTCTCAAAATCGCTAAGGTGTACACTATTCTTAAATCTGGTTCATTGGACAATAGTCTCCCGAACAATTACAGACCCATTTCCTTACTAGCATCACTATCTAAACCACTAGAAACTTATTGTTGACAGTCAATCGGGATTTCGACCAAAATATTCTTGCCTTACGGCCCTAACACACCTGATAGAAAATTGGTACCAGAATATAAACAACAAGTCTATGTGGTGATTTGTTTATCGATTTCAGGAAAACATTTGATATGATAGACCATGTCATGTTAATTAAAATACTAGAGACAATTAAAATTGGCCTTAATGTAATCACTCTAATAAAATCTTTTCTGTCAAACAGAAAGCAAATAGTATCACATAATAAGTCTCTGTCTCACACCACTACCTTCAATATTGGAGTACCGCAAGGCTCTATTCTTGGCCCTCTATTATTTGCCATCTATATTAACGTTCTACCTTTGCATCTTTCGTCGTCCTGCGATCTATATGCAGACGACTGTACAATGTATGCAAACGCTGAAAGCTGTAATTTGATGGAGTCGTCTTTGCAACAAGAATTAAATAATGTAGATAGGTGGAGCTATGCCAACCGTATGAAAATTAACATCACTAAAACAAAATCAATGTTATTAACAACCATACAAAGACTTCAAACTCTAAATTCACACACATCAGTTCAACTTCACATCTACAAACATGCCAGTGGAAAGTGTAATTGAGCACAAAACATTAGGCCTAATCATTGATAGAAACCTTACCATTAATTTTTACGATCAATCGCTCGTTAAACAAACAGCGAAAAAAGCCTACCAACTCGCCAAAATAAAAAATTTCCTTGATGAGGACACAAGGAAAATATTCTATACTTATCACACACAGACACATTTTGACTACTGCTCTACAATCTGGGACGTTTGTTCCAATTCAAGCACCAAGCGATTTTATTCATTCCAGAAACGGGCCATGAGTTTAATTTATAGCAAACATTTTATCTGACAATCCTAGCCTGCATAAACGCCTTCAGTTACTACCACTCCGCAAACGCTTATTTTTCAATAAGGCCAAACTAATTCACAAAATCCTACAGCGGAATGCCCCAAATTACCTTTGACCATTGCTTAAATATAATACTAGACACAGTAAACGATTAAATATACTACACATTCCGAAGAATAGGATTGACTTATACAAAACAAGCTTAACGTGCTCTGCAGTTCAGCTGTGGAACAATCTTCTACAAGAAATCAAAGATATCACCAATCCCTATACATATAATCGTAAATTATTCGAACACTATCTTAGTACGGATTGCCTTCTCCCTTAATAATAGAAATAATAATAATAATAAAACCCTATTATAACAGCCAGTCCTTTTTTGGTAGACAGTATATTCCAAATAGCTAATAGTAAGTGCCACGCCATTATTTAATATTACTGAGTTGTGTAGTGTTGATGTTTGCATTTTGCCCATTCCTTTATAATGCATATATTTTATATTGTTGCTGTTCTCGGTTAACCTTGAATGATGTGGGAATGAAATAGTGTACGAAAGAGAGTGATAGAAGGGCAGGATGTTAGATGGGCCTGTGTGCCCAATTCTAAACCTTTTGAAAATAAAGTATGCTCGTTCGTTCTCTCTCTCTCTCTCTCTCTCTCTCTCTCTCTCTCTCTCTCTCTCTCTCTCTCTCTCTCTCTCTCTCTCTCTCTCTCTCTCTCTCTCTCTCTCAGTATTTGTGTGTCTGTGTCTTTATATCGCCACTTACCTCACGATTTGCCCCGTCCTTCAAAACTTTGACCGCAACCTGTTTGTGTGACTCGCATTCAGGGATGTACAGCTCACCTGCAATCAGAAGCAAGACACGGCACGGTACAATGTATGCGATGTCGGGAATTTCCACAAACACACTGTGTTAAAATAACTAGCGACTGTTCCTATATCAGCACTGTGGCAAAGGGATTATGATCGCTAATCACCATCGCGAATTTCGCGTTCTAAAAACAGCTGCAAGCCATTTGGAAGCAGATGGACATACGCTGATTTTCATACACTGATAGTGATATGAGTGTCGTCGTTTAGAAGTCAAACTACAGAAAGTAAACTTTCCTAGAAAATCACAAACAGCCAAAACATGCTCTTGTGACGATTGAATTCTTCCTATCGTTCATCCTGCGAGGCGATGTTTTTATCACGTGCTGAGAAATCTCTTTCTGGGGTGTAACATCTCTATCCGATACACAGACGTACACTTGTTCCCGCAGCGTGGCGCCGTCGTCATTTGGAGGTTACAGGTTTGAATCCCGGTCGGTGACTGTGGGTATCAATTTTTGTGTTGTCGAGTGCGTTGTCTAGTGGGTCTTCTAGTCTCTGCTTCCTTCATCTAACTTCTATAAACATTGTCTTTATTTATAAATTATCTTAGTGGCTCTGTAGCGAATAGGTTACAGACGCAGTTCGTATTCTCTCATACCGCGTTCGAAACACAATTGTGGGCGATTGTGCAGCAGACCAACATGTGTTGATTTTTTATAAAACCGTATGAGTGCCGGTCGTTTAGAAAACAACGGCAAACTACTGAACATAAACTTGCCAAGAAATCACAAACTAAGTGACCTCATAATGTTTCCCACTTGATAATACGTGTGCAACATTGGAACCGATCAATCATTTCTATTCTTTAAATGTTCTTGAATATATTGGACACATCATTACGGTCTGATGTGTTTGCACATTGCTTAGTGAACGAGAAGTGAACGTTAAAGTACACGTGACCGGCTTAAGAAATGAACCAACTAACCCGCTATGATGGGGTGTTTAAGAGCTAGCGCTTTTAACCTTTCGACAATGCATAAGAAACTATGAGGCTACTCTGTGCTATTCTGTATATCTACATTCGGGACTTCCCTTTTCCCGTTTTGAACACTGCAATTTCTGCCAGGTCGATAGACAGATCACGAGAGGTTTTTCCTGTCAAAAAAGCCAGCTCAGCGAGTCTTAAGTTATAGTCCTATGTCTGCACTTTAACCAACGGTTTCGTGCTAGTTGTTGTCCATCACGCAGATGACAGCGCAATTATAACCTTTATAAGAAAACGTGTGTTCGCTGTCAGCCTTAAATAAGGTCTTGTCTAGATAGATGCTCTCTTAAGATGGGCCCTGGATCCGATGATTAATATTGCTTGTTTGAATAAAACATGTTTTTTTTTGGGTGAGACTTAATTTATATTGCAGATGATGGGAAGGAAGGAAGAAGTTTATGACGAACAAAAACATCGTTATTGAGGTGACTGAGTAGAGAAGTGAGGTATCAAAATAAGGAGATGAGGAAGACAGGGTAGTAGTATTAGGAGTTTCAGTAGTAGCATCAGTAGTATTGGCAGTAGCGGAGATGTTAATTATAGACGTCGAAGTAGTAATACGTGTAAAAGTGGCATTAGTAGTAGAATAAGCAGCAGCAGTAATATGAGTAGCATCAGCAGCAGCAGTAGTAGTAGCAGCAACAACAGTAGTAGCAGCAGTATTAACAGAAGAATAAATAGTAGTAGTAGTGGGAAAGTAGTAGTAGCAGCGTTAGTGGTGGTGGTGGTGGTGATGGTGGTAGTGGTGGTGGTGGTGGTGGTGGTCGTGGTAGTAGTAGTAGTAGTAGTAGTAGTAGTAGTAGTAGTAGTAGTAGTAGTAGTAGTAGTAGTAGTAGTAGTAGTAGTAGCTTCATTCAGAGCAGCTCAAAGAGTCTTTAGTTATAGTTTTATGTCCGCTCCTTAACCAACAGTTTCGTGCTAGCTTTTATTCATCCCGCAGATAACAGCGCAATTATAACCTCCGTGATGTAGGCTATTCCGTTATAAGCCTTAAATAAGGTCTTGTATAGTTAGGTGCTCTCGTGGGGTCGGCTGTTGATCCGATGATGTCTATTGCTTGTTTGAAAACCTAAAAATAATATTTTTCTTGCTGAGACGTTTAATTTATATTGCATGTGAGGGGAAGGAAGGAAGAAATTTATGAGAAACAAGAATATCATTATTGAATTGATGGAGAGAACAACTGGGTTATCAAAATAAGGAGATGAAGGAGACATCGGAGCAGTTGTAGTAGTTTTGGTAGTAGCAGCATTAGTAGTGTCAGTTGTGTTGAGGTTAATAATAGACTTTGTAGTAGTAATAGTTGTAATAGGAGCATTAGTAGTAGATGAAGCAGAAGTAATAATGGTAGTATCAGCAACAGTAGTAGCAGCAGTGTTAGAGGCAGGAAAAGTATTAGTAGCAGCGTTAGTAGTAGTAGTATTAGTAGCAGTAGTAGCAGCAGCAGTAGTAATAACACTACTACTACTACTACTACTACTACTACTACTTAGTAGTACTAGTAGTACTTAGTAGTAGTAGTAGTAGTAGTAGTAGTAGTAGTAGTAGTAGTAGTAGTAGTAGTAGTAGTAGTAGTAGTAGTAGTAGTAGTAGTAGTAGTAGTAGTAGTAGTGGCAGGAGTGGATTTATAAATAGTAGTCGTCGTAGCAGTAGTTGTAATAATAGCAATTACAGTAGAAGCAATAGCAGTAATAACAGTATCAGAAGCAACAGTCATAGTAGCAGTAGAAGACGTTTTAGTAGTAGTAATAGTTGTAGTAGTAGTATCAGTAGTAGTATCAGTAGTAGTAATAGTAGTAGTAGTAGTAGTAGTAGTAGTAGTAGTAGTAGTAGTAGTAGTAGTAGTAGTAGTAGTAGTAGCAGTAGTAGTAGCAGTTGTAGTTATCAGTAGCAGTGGTAGTAGTAGTAGTAGTGATAGTAGTAGTAGTAGTAGTAGTAGTAGTAGTAGTAGTAGTAGTAGTAGTAGTAGTAGTAGTAGTAGCAGCAGTAGCAGAATCAGCAGCATCAGCAGTAGTAGTAGTAGTAGTAGTAGTAGTAGTAGTAGTAGTAGTAGTAGTAGTAGTAGTAGTAGTAGTAGTAGTAGTAGCAGCAGTAGCAGAATCAGCAGCATCAGCAGTAGTAGTAGTAGTAGTAGTAGTAGTAGTAGTAGTAGTAGTAGTAGTAGTAGTAGTAGTAGTAGTAGTAGTAGTAGTAGCAGCAGTAGCAGAATCAGCAGCATCAGCAGTAGTAGTAGTAGTAGTAGTAGTAGTAGTAGTAGTAGTAGTAGTAGTAGTAGTAGTGAACTCTATTCATGGCACATCTCCCACTTGTCCAAGGCTGACATCCAGCTCACGCCTGTGGCAGCTAGTAGTTGTCAACATGCGACAGTGGCCACTCCCTCCCCCTCCTCGGGCAACAGCTGTGACAGGCTGGCGAAATGAGGCGTGGGTAGCTGATTTGGTGTCAAACCAATCGGTGAACTATGGTATGCCTACCCAGCATGTGAAGACAGGACTCGGCAGACTGCGCGGAAGAAATCATTGCTGATTCAATGGGCAAGACGGCGTTAATCTGCAAAGCGTTGTGGAACGCAATGAGCACGGCAAGGCACGAAGAGCGCCCTGGTCATCCACTACACCTGTATTCGTCTCCAGTCGTCTTGACTTGTCTTGCCACTGGATTCAGATGGACTCAGGCGAGAGAGTGAGGTCGACGAATTGCGCAGCTCTTACTCACTTAATCCACCCTTCGCACAAGTCATTCTTCATCCAACTTCATATATGGAACTGCGAAATGTTCTCAACTTTCATTGGCGTTACCAAGGGTTTTGACAGTCAGCAGAGAAGGACTGTGGAAGATTATGGCGAAATATTGCTGTCCACGAACGTTTGTCCAAATAGTGCTGCTATTTCATGATGGTATGCAGGCAACAGTACAGGAGCATGGTGAACTGTCTGAGCCCTTTCCTGTCACCGATGGATTGAAGCAAGGATGTGCCCTGGCACCAACACTGTTCAGCCTCATATTTTCAGCTACGCCGACGTATGCCTTGGAAAACAATGACATTGGAATATACATCAACTACCGCATGGATGGAAAGTTGTTCAATCTCAGAATGCTGAAAGCTAAAACTAAAACTAGCAGCGACACCGTCAGAGAGCTGCTGTTTGCTGATGATTGCGCTCTATATGCCAACACAGAGGCAGACATGCAACACAATGTTTCAGTTTTCTCATATGCCTGTGCTAACTTTGGGTTCAATATCAACTTGGAGAATACTGTAGTTATGTACCAGCCAGCTCCAGGGAATAATCACACCGTGCCGAATATCAAGGTGAATGGTCATAGACTAATTGTTGTGGACAAATTCACCTATCTTGGCAGCACTGTGTCACAAGCTGTCACAATTGATGACGAAGTGAATGCAAGAATCTCCAAGACCAGCGGGCCTTTGGCAGACTGTACAAGAATGTATGGGACAGAAATGGAATAAGCCTGCAAACAAAGATGAAAGTCTACAAAGCAGTTGCACTATCCATACTGCTATATGCTTGTGGAACCTGAACTGTTTATCAGCGACTCGCTAGAAAATTAAACCACTTCCACTCAGTCTGCCTTAGGAAGCTACTGAAGATTAAATGGCAAGACAAGATCCCAGACACTGAAGATCTACAAAGAGCGTCCATGCCTAGTATCTACACTCTACTAATGATGAATAAGATTCGCTGGGATGGTCACTTAACTCGCATGCCAGATCACAGGCTCCTTAAACGAATTTTTTTACGGCGAGCTGCCTTGTGGTAAACCCTTACAAGGTGGCAAGAGGAAACGATTTTAAGACACTCTGAAAATCTCACTGAAGGCTTTTGGAATTCATCTTGGCACCTGGGTGACTGCTGCCAAAGACTGAAATTCGTGGCGTACATCATTACGCAAGGGTGCAGTCACTCGTGAAGCAACCAGGATTGCAAGAGCTGTAAAGAAAAAGCTGGACAGAAAAACCACTGCAGGAGAACCTCCTCCTTGACATCATTTATTCTTTGCTTATTGTCAAAGAACATTTCAAGCCAAAATAGGCCTTATCAGTCATCTTAGAACTCACGGTTCCATACATGCAACCCCCACTGGATGAAATGAATGGTCAGCACCATTCTTGATGGACAAACAACACAACAGTAGTAGAAGAAGAAGAAGTAGTAGTAGTAGTAGTAGTTGTAGTAGTAGTAGTAGTAGTAGTAGTAGTAGTAGTAGTAGTAGTAGTAGTAGTAGTAGTAGTAGTATTAATAGTAGTAGTAGTAGTAGTAGTAGTAGTCGTAGTCATTCAAATCTTAAGTTAAAATTTAAAATAACCCTACACAAGAGTAGTTAATAAATCGAAAGATTAAATATATCGGTTGAAGAAAAAAGCCGGCACTTACCCCTGAAGACTTGACCAAAGGCGCCCTCTCCGACAACTTCCAGAAGTTTCAAGTTTTCAATAGCCACTTCCTTCACGTGATGTCGCTTTGTGTTCGTGTTGTTTGGACAGAAGTACGTCGGGTTTTTGCTGATGTTGTTCATGCGATCAAGTAGCAAAGTTCCGTCGTTGTTCCTATCACAACGAGAGATAAACGGCATATAATACAACTGTACATGTTATATTACGCTGGAGTTAGTTAGTTGCATATCCTTTAGAGGACTTTGCAATCAACGCCAGCATGTTTTGTTGTTGTTGTTGTGGTGCTGTTTGTGATTTCTTGGCGAGTTTACATTCAGTCATGACCGCCCACGCTTTCCGGCATGGCACATGATAGATTGATTTATTGATTACATTCAGTAGTTTGCCTTTGCTTTCCGAACAACCGGCGCTCAAAATATTGTATGAAAGTATTAACGCGAGACAGTCTCCTGCCAAATTGCCCGGAGCTGTGTTTCGAACGCGGTATGCGCGATTACAAATTGCGTTCTCTTCACCACGGAGCCGGTATTACGCTGGAGAATATCGTAATAACGAACAGATTTATGAAAAGAAAAAAGACGAAGACATCGAGAGAAGATTCTTGACAGATCCTAGTAGTGACATCGGAAACATTTCAACACATGAATTTTAAAGATCGCGAGATATGGAGAAACATGATCACCCACGTCCGCATGAAGAATATTTCATCAAGATGATGATGATATTACTTCAATATTTCCTAAAACAGGAGTGAAGCCATACATTACATCTGATCTCAGTACAGTATAAAAATCAGTAAGCACGCACGCCGAGACTGGGAAAAACCCAGTACGACCTATTTGTAGCAATATCTGCTTCGGGTGAACATTGATGGGAATCAGTTTCGACAGTGATGTTTCCACCGCACACACCAAATGGGCAATGGCTTAAATCCTGTTATGGCTGAAATACATGCGTATTAACGAGTTAACTGTGATACGAAGTGAATAGATACAATTCTTGTGTGGCTAACCTACATGTGTATTAAATAATTAAATGTCATATAGTGTGAACAGATGAGTCCTTTTTTGGCTGAACATGCGTATTAAAAAGTAAACTGTGATATGAAATGAATAGATGACTGAAATACATGCGTATTAAAGAGTTAACTGTGATATGAAGTGAATAGATGACTGAAATACATGCGTATTAAAGAATTAACTGTTATATGAAGTGAATAGATGACTGAAATACATGCGTATTAAAGAGTTAACTGTGATATGAAGTGGATAGACGAATCCTTGTTTGGCTGAAGTAAATAAATATGTATGGGCTATTACTATTTCACGTCCCCCACGTGGAATATATATGTTACAGGCGAGTTCTAAGAATATCTTGGATAAAGAAAAGAAGAAATGCATCAATACTTCAAGAGCTGAATATTGAAGAAGGTTGCCTATTAAAGAAGATAAAACTAAGAAAAATGAACAATTCTGGTCACTTGAAACGTCACGAAAGTTTGGAGAGAACAATAATGGAGGGTATATTGCTTGGAAGAGAGGAAGAGGAAGGTAAAAGAGAAGATGGTGCAGAATGCTGCGGATGATCTCCACATGGGTAGTATCCGACGCGGGACATCTTGCTTATGATCGAGAGGTTTTCCGGAATGTTATTATGGGAGCGAGGTTCTGCAAAGGACATGCTAGTGAATGAATGAATATGGAAGATAGGCAGTTGAGCTGTTAAGGCCTCTGGAGTGTTTATGCTTGTGGCTACTGTTTGCTTACGCATTGTCCTTATGTTGGACTGGTAGTGCATGGTTCCATCGCCGAGATACTAAGTTAAGGAGCATCTCCTTCTATGTCCCCCAAGAGTATTCATCTTTGTCTGTAATTCTCTATTCCATGTGTTTTAGATCCCCCACTATTTTTTTTTCGCTGCTTGGTTTCAACAAGTGCGTGTTTAATTATATTGTGCTCAGGTTTTCTCAGTGGCATGTCTTTTGCAGAACCTCACTCCCATAATAATCTTCCAAAATACTTTCGGTCATAAGCAAGATGTCTCGCGTTTGATACATCCATCTGAAGATCATCTGCCACATCCTGCACGCATCTCCTCTTTGTCCATCCTCTTCCTCTCTTCCCGGGCATATACCCCTCCATTATTGTTCTTTCGAGTAGTAATATAGGGAGGAATACACATTTATAGCCAGGACACGGCGAAACAAAAATTTTCATTGTTATCATTATCATCAGCACCATCGTCACCATCATCATCATCATCATCATCATCATCATCATCATCATCATCATCATCATCATCATCATCATCATCATCATCATCATCATCATCATCATCATCATCATCATCATCATCATCATCATCATCATCATTATCACCATTATCGTCTTCCACTGTTGGCGTAAAGCTTCCTTGGGAGGAATAGTTGACGTTCCAACTCCGATGGGTGGCACTGGATAGTGTTATTTCGTGTGACTGTACAACGTATATAATGCAAGTTACTCTACCTGGAGGGGGCTGCGTAGTCTCGAGGTATGGTGTCCGCCACGAGTGCAGGAGGTCCCGGGTTCAGGCCACAGTGAGGACCCGGATTTCTTTTCACGTGGACGTCTAGTAATAAATTCCCTTGGTCTCTGGGTAGTGAGATCGGACGCCCGTGTGTATTACTGCACACGTAAACAATCCCTTGGCAGTTGGAAATCGACAAAGAGTAGCCTAACGGCGCTGCCCGGGCAAAATTCCGAGTTAAAAATCTACCCAAAGTATTTCAGGATCCTCGCCGATGCCACGGAGTTCGTGTAATGAGCTGAGTTTCTCAAGACTCAGGTTTGAGTTTGGAGAAGAACGGAGCACTAATGGGTTACACCCGTGTGCGTTGATCCATCGGCTAAACTAAATTGAACTAAACTACCCTACCAGGATCAGTCATAACTTCTGGGAGGTGCCTGGCAAAGATTAGAACATACATAGCTATGACAAAGACAGCCATTTACAACATGAAAAACATACTAATTAATACAAAGATGTCAATTACAACGAGAACACTAGCGTTGAACTGCTACATAGAACCCACACTATTATATGAATGTGATGCATCAACAATAAGCAGACAAGCCAAGCAACATTTAATGGCAATGGAAATGAGTTTTCTGAGGACAATGCAAAGAATACCATGCGCATACAGAAAAATCAATGGGCAAGTCCTACACGGAACAAATGAAAACTGTAAATTTATTATAGAAATTAGATGTAGGCAGTCAACAAATATTTAGCATGTTATGAGAAGAATTAAACCAGAAAACTTTGTGACAACTGGCAAGATTTAGGAAAACGGAGCAATTGTTAGACAGAGAAATAAATACCTATATGTCTTGTTCACGTGGCATAATTGAGACAAGAACACAGACCTGATTCACGACTTGGTGATCATTTGAGATGGGGAAACAAGAACGCCCACGCTTATCGTCGTGGCACATGATGATGTTGATCTTCCAGGAATATATGAAAATATCGGCTCTAATACTGGACTTCTCCCGGCGCCGAGACCTAGGGGCAGTAAACGCGTGTCACAATTCCTCGACATACAGAATCTAAGGTTCGAAATCTGCCGCAGACGATTTGGAAGCAGATTGCCTTGCGTTCATTTCGATAATATGAGCATCAGTGGTTCAGAAAGCAATGACGTTAAAATTGCCTAGTAAATCCCAAACTACTAAAAATAGTTCCGTACAGGACATACAGATAAGATTTAAATGACCTTCCGGCCTTCAATTGTTTAAAAAAATGTCTTAAATGTTGAGAGGATCGACTTAATTGCAACGGGTGTTATCCCTTATGGTTAGGTCTATTTCCCCAGGGCGGCCTGCCGAAAGCGTCGCATAAAGTACGAACTCCGTAGCTCTAGCGACGACCCTCAGGAGTCTCCTTGAAAAGTGCACACATAAACCGAAAGTCGTCGCCCGGAATCTAACCCACAACCTTTGGAGCGTGAAGCAGCCGGCTTGACCACTTCGCGACGGAGACTCCCGAAAAGTGAAAACCACTCAAATTGTCACTGCCTCCTACTCCCCACAGAGGGAGAAGAGGAACGATCCTCAAACGTGTTGGATCCACTAAGAGAGCCATGGTGGAACCTACAACCCAACCCGCCTCATGCACAGAATGAGTGACGTAAGACCGTCATCGTGTTTTTGTGCCGCCCACGTTTATTTGACGTCTCAGCACCGCCAAACTTTAGAAATGATCTCTAAAAGTATGATCTTGGTCAAGTGTTAACAATAATTGATTAATTATGTAAGAGTTCGTGTGTCGCAGATCACTTTAAAATGGTTTAACATGCAAGAGCAAACGTGGCATTCGTTGAGATTGTATATAGATGTACAAGTGTTAAGCAGTAATGATTGCGGTTAGACCGCGACTTGGATAGCTCTAAATGGTTCAGTGTAATTATGAGTAATATAACAAAGGAGAGGAATAAGACAAATAGAAGAAAAATTTAAAAAAAGATAAAGGACAGTGATGAAAATAGGATGAAGAAATAGACGAAAATTAGGAGGGGGTGGTGATGACATCTAAAAGACAAGAGACAAAGAAGAAGAAGATGAAGAAGAAGAAGAAGAAGAAGGAGAAGAAGAAGAAGAAGAAGAAGAAGAAGAAGAAGAAGAAGGAGAAGAAGAAGAAGAAGAAGAAGAAGAAGAAGGAGAAGAAGAAGAAGAAGAAGAAGAAGAAGAAGAAGAAGAAGAAGAAGAAGAAGAAGAAGAAGAAGAAGAAGAAGAAGAAGAAAAGATATAAAAAGAAGAAAAAAGGGCAGTAATAATAATAATAATAAAAACAATAATAATAAGACAAGTAGTAGTAGTAGTAGTAGTAGTAGTAGTAGTAGTAGTAGTAGTTGTAGTAGTAGTAGTAGTAGTAGTAGTAGTAGTAGTAGTAGTAGTAGTAGTAGTAGTAGTTGTAGTAGTAGTAGTAGTAGTAGTAGTAGTAGTAGTAATAGAGGTAATAGTAGCAGCAGTAGTAGTAGTAGTAGTAGTAGTAGTAGTAGTAGTAGTAGTAGTAGTAGTAGTAGTAGTAGTTGTTGTAGTAGTAGCAATAGTAGTAGTAGTAGTAGTAGTAGTAGTAGTAGTAATAGTGGTAATAGTAGTAGTAGTAGTAGTAGTAGTAGTAGTAGTAGTAGTAGTAGTAGTAGTAGTAGTAGTAGTAGTAGTAGTAATAGTAGTTGTTGTTGTTGTTGTTGTAGCAATAGCAATAGTAGTAGTAGTAGTAGTAGTAGTAGTAGTAGTAGTAGTAGTAGTAGTAGTAGTAGTAGTAGTAGTAGCAGCAGAAGTAGTAGTAGTAGTAGTAGTAGTAGTAGTTATAGCAGTAGTAGTAATTGTAGTAGTAGTAGTATTAATAGTAGTAGTGGTAGTAGTAATAGCTGAGGCAGCAGCAGCAGCAGCAGTAGTAGTAGTAGTAGTAGTAGTAGTAGTAGTAGTAGTAGTAGTAGTAGTAGTAGTAGTAGTAGTAGTAGTATGTTAGTAAGTAAGTAAGTAAAGAAGAAGAAGAAGAAGAAGAAGAAGAAGAAGAAGAAGAAGAAGAAGAAGAAGAAGAAGAAGAAGAAGAAGAAGAAGAAGAAGAAGAACGAACGAACGAACGAACGAACGAATGAACGAACAAACAAACTTTATTTTCAAAGGGTTAAGAATTGGGCACGCAGGCCCGTCTAACATTCTAAGAAGAAGAAGAAGAAAAAGAAGAAGCAGAAGAAGAAGAAGAAGAAGAAGAAGAAGAAGAAGAAGAAGAAGAAGAAGAAGAAGAAGAAGAAGAAGAAGAAGAAGAAGAAGAAGAAGAAGCGAAATGTAATGTTGCGAAATTGAAATTACACCGAAAAAATAGAAAGAGTCTCATTTGAAATTTCATTAGTTCATTGCAGAAATCCCACGACAGGACACATCACGTGACTCTGGGGGAACCGAACTAACGTGACCATAATGCGGTCTCAACAAAAGTACTTCCGGTCTATTACCAAGCATCATGGGAAATCTTGTTTTCCGGCAAGAAGCAATGTGGCGACATGGGGTAGTAATGACCACCCGTTAAAATAAGGATGGTGTGATTCGTCACTTCTCATTTGTTTATTGTCTTCCTACTTCTGGATTCAGTACTTTTTCCTTATTTGCATTATCTGCTGCTTCCTTTTTTTCCAAAATAAATAACAACCACACAATCAAATAAAGAACACACAATCAAACAACAAATACAAACAAATAACAAACATATAAGTACATTAGATTAGCTAGATCATAATGCTCTGTCATCCTCGAATCTCTGGTTGTTTACTCTGCTTCTATAAGCGCCATGCAATACTCGTTAATTTATGTTTTATTTTACTTTCACTGTCTTTGAGCTTAAACATAGTCCATACATGTGTTATTACTTCTAGTGCTAGATAATCCCAGATAAGTCACACACTGAGCGTGCACGACGTAAGGTGGTGCATGATGGTGGAAATGACCGTATGTTGACATGCATCCATTGTGGACGAACATTTACAGCGCGAATCTGCCTTATCCGCTACATTCGCTACCGCCATGGGTTGTAGTTATTATGCCTTTTTGAAGCATAGTATAATAAACTATCGTCTATCAAGACGGCAAGGTGCCAATGAAACTTCTAGCGCGCCGGACTAATGTTTGCTTGTGTATTAGATTTCCCTATTAACAGTGTCCCTCGTCATCAAGCGTACCCACTCCAACTTCAGAGGCACTGTTAGTTTATGTCCTAAAGTCAAGAACGAGAAGTCAACATTTTAGTCCAATTGACCGGTGGAGGTGTTGAACCCGCTACATCGGCATCAGCACACCGGATGCTTAAGAACGAACCCATGAACGAATCCATTCGGTCATGCTGACCTAATGCTTACGTTTTAGAGTATATGAAACAGAAAGAGAGAGATTAATCATTAATGTAATTACTTAGATTTAATCGTGTTGAATGGTTGTGGCTTATTATTGTTGCTTCGCCCCCGAACCAAATAAATCGTTAGTTGCTGGGAAAACCCCGGGGTAATTTAGATAACATGAAAGATTATTACCTTTCCCAGATCTAATATTCAAAGTGGAAGCGGAGACTATAATGACAAAATGAAAGAAGTAGAGACTAGAGGACAAGCTAGGCTGTATACAAACTTAACATTACATTCTGGAAGATTCTCAAAACTGAGGTGGAAGACCAGGAGAACTTTCTATCAGATAGCGGTCGGAACGATTAGTAGTGTTACTCTTCGATGGATGTTGAACGAGGGAACGTAGCACACATTGGAATGTCCTGAGTGTAGTGATGTTGGTTCTTAGCTCAACTCAATTCAACATTATATTCTATCCATCATGTGCCATGCCGATGAACGTGGCCAATCCATCCAGGCATTTATCTCTCGGCCCTCCCCTTGGTCTCTTCCCTTCGATCTTTCCAGTTGTCACCAAGTTGTCCAATTCATTTCTTCTCAGTACATGCCCCAAAAAATGTTGACTGTCTACGTCTAATGTCTCTAATCAGTTTACGATCTTCATTTGTTTCTTGAAGGACTTGTTCATTGGTTTTTCTGTCTGTCCATGGTATTCTTTGCATTTTCCTCAGAAACCACATTTCCACAGCCATCAGATGTTTTTCAGCTTGTCTGCTCATTGTCCACGCTTGATACCCATACAAAAGTACAGGTTCTATGTAGCACTTCAACACTCTTTTTCTCGTTTCAATTGATATCTTTTTATTGGTCAATGTGTTTTTCATCTTGCAAAAGGCTACCTTCGCAATGGCAATTCTTGTTCTAATCTCTTCAAGGCATATCCCATCAGATGTTATGACTGTTCGGAGATAACTGTAACGATTCGCTTGTTTAAAAATATGCCAATTTACTTGTATATTACATTGCGATATTTCCTTCTTCTCAGTGACGACCATAATCTGTGTCTTCTTGCAATTCAGTTCTAACCCAAGTTGTTCACTGTGTGCAAAAACCGCATCTACTAAATGTTGCAGGTCCTGTTCATTGTCTGCAATCAAGACTGTATCATCTGCATATCTAGTGTTATTGATGCATCGTCCCGTCCCCCATTGTTGATTCCTTCCACATCTTCTATATTTTTGAAAATATTTTCACTGTACAGGAAAAAAAGATCTGGAGACATTGCACATCCCTGTTTCATACCTCTCTTAATGGGATGATATTGACCTACTTCATTATCAATTCTTATGGCAGCTTGTTGTTTCCAATATATGTTGTTTACAAGTCTACCATTATATTACGTAAACCGGAATTCCAACGTGTATCCTCCAAATGATATCACTACACTGAAGGTAGTTGTATATCTCGACCTACGACCGACTAAACACCCTAAATAAGTGTCATAATATTTAAGATTTATCTATACCGGAACCGACAATTATGGGTATGGACAGGAACTGCATCCAGTATTCGTTAGTAACAAGAAATCATGGATTCATTTCAACAAAAACTCAAAATAAGGGTATTAGTCTGAATAACAATAAAATATAAGTCATGGTTACTACAAAGAGAAAGTGTATACCCAACCTAAATGTAACATCAAAACGAATGGAACAAGTCTGAAAAAGTCAATGCATTAAGTTATTTGGGTAGTTTAATACTAGCAACAACAAAAATTATTTAAGGGAGTTTAATATAGAATTGCCCAAGCAAAGGCAGCATTTCACAAGATGTCAATCGACGTGAGGGAAAAAGTTCTTAAGAACTGTATTTAGTACATCCTGATGTGCGGAAGCGAATCGTAGATAATTTGTAGACAATCGAGGGATTATGTAGAAAGTGCGGTGATGTGATTTTATAGAATAATGGGATCACGGTGGTTAGATAGAAATATCAATCATGTATCTTGAAAGAAGTTAACTCACAAAGGGAACTGGTTAGTGGAATAAGAAATATATATATATATATATATATATATATATATATATATATATATATATATATATATATATTCTTTGGGCACACCTCGGAGGAGCAAATGAATCACCAAGGTCTGGCAAGAATGCGACAGCGTGGAGAGACGTGGGGATCTGGCCGATGCTCGACGCTTAGAGGAAAGGCGAGACGCACATATAATCAGATTGATACTGGTACTATTAGAGTTGGAACTCTTCGCTGGCTTCTGAGGATGGGGACGGAGCGCTTATGGGAGTGCCCCGAATGCTGTGATGTCGGTTCCTAAATCAATCAATCAATCAATCAATCAATCAATCTATTCTTTGGGCATGTCATGAAAAGAGAACAGCTGGCATATGTAGTCCCAAAAGTCGCCTTAAAGAATAAAGAAACACGACAATGTAACACACAAGTAAATTGGACAATTTTTAAACAAGTGATCCATTTCATCTGTCTTAGTCATAATATCTGATGGAAGGTGCCTTGTAGAGATTAGATTATTATTACCTGTAATCGTGGTCTAGTAAAGCTCACTTTGCATTGTCTGGTGATTTATTCATTGCACTGAAGAGATTAAATTATTATTACTTGTAATCGTGTTCTTTCACTGTCTACTTCTCCTATTTTAGCTGTTCATTCATTGCCTTGTAAAGATTAGGAAGAAAATCGTCATGGCAAATGAAGCGTTTTCAAGACGGAAAACATATAGACCTATACAAGCTGTCAATTACGGTGAGAAAAAGAGTGTTGAAGTGTAAAATAGAACCTGTACTGCTATATGAACTTGAAACATGGGAAATTAGCAGACAAGCTGAGAAACATCTACTGTCCTTGGAAATGTGGTTTCTGTGGTACATTTACAGAACACCGTGGACGCACAGAAAAACCAATGAGAAAATTCTACAAGAGTTGAGTTGAGTTTTGTTGAGTTAAGAACCGACATCACTGCACTCAGGACATTCTCATACATGCTCCGTCCCCTCTTTCAACAGTCAGTCCCACCGTTATCTGATGTAAAGTTCTCCTGGTCTTCCATCTCAGTTTTGAGATTCTGCAAGAACCCTTGCCGATCCCCAGCAACCTCATTCTTTCTACACACGGGTTCTTAATCTGTTCCCCTGCCTTCTTCACCTGGCCCCACAAGCGCACGACCCCCCTCCCCCGCTCTTCCTTTGTCCATAGGTAATCTATCACCAAGCGGTGCATCCCTTGCTAGCCTATCAGCCTGTTCACTCCCCCAGCACCCCCGCATGGCCAGGACAAAATATCCATACAATTCTCACTATCCGTGACATCTGAAGCGACGGAAGCCATTCCAGACGAACCATTTCTCCATCTTACTAATCATACTCTTTGAGTCCGTAATGAATACAATGTGTGTTGCAGTAGTCTGCCCTAACAAACGGAATGCCCCTGCTACTGCATCCACCTCCATTCTCATGCTGGAGGTCGTAGTCTAATATGCCAGACTCTCCTTTTTCAAGACCCGTCCATTAACCTTTGCAATTAAACCCTAACCACTATGTCTGTTTCTCACCACTGACCCATCGGTGTAGATGACTATGTCACATTGATGTGTATTACTTTCGATCGATTGTTGTACTTCAAACTCAGTGCGACCCGCTGCCCATTCCCTGCACTCACGACGAAGTGTTATTATTACATTGTGCCAGTTCGTCATGTCTTCCGGAACTTCAACCTACTCTTTTTCACGGTTGATGGTCTCTGAACATGACGTATAGATAGTTATGCCTGTGCAATCCAGGACCTGCCTCGTCATTGTATATGACCCTTGACCATATCAGTGGCTTCATGCAGGGTGTGATTCCTATCTGCAGCAACTCTCAGGTACCATTTGGCCTGAAGGACCCTATGCCTATCCGTCATTGTTGGTAGCGCCAGGCTATGCCTCATGCATATAATTGGTGTGTCCTTTGTGCAGCCCAGGATTACCCGCATGGCAGCATTCTGTATGCGCTCGAACCTTTCTTTGATACTGTCAGCAGCCCCAAACCATACTTAATGACAGAAATTACTAACATCTGAAAAACCCTCGAAGCATCCTCTGCTCTACCACGGTAGCTGGCAACGCCCTCAATACATTAAGTCCCCTGTCAGCTTCACTACCAAAACCTCCACATGATCCTTAAAAGACAAACACCGGTCAAAGGTGATACCCAAGAAACAAATGCAAACCACAAAGTCATTAAAGAAATTAGACGCAGGCAGTTAAGATGTGGGGACATTATGAAGAGACATAAAGTAGAAAATTAGTGACAATTGGCAAAATTAACGGAAAAAGAGTAAGGAAAAGACAGAGAGATAATTACCTGGCTTGTCTGGACAGGTGGTATGGACGAGACAAGAACACAGACACGATTCAAGACACTTGTGATTGTTTGAGATCGCTGTCAGAGCACTCTTATCGGCACGGCCCATGATGATTGTGGTGACAGTTTAGTAATAGCACAATGGGTTTCAGTCATGCTTATTAATCAAGGGTGGATCAAGTAGGACACAGGATTATCGAACCACTATGCTTGACTGGATGTTCAAGATGATAATGATGATGATGATGATGATGATGATGATGATGATGATCATCATCATCATCATCATCATCATCATCATCATCGTCTTCATCATCATCATCATGTGCCATGCAAACTGGTATTAAAATAAGAACACACAAGGCTTGAGGAGCTTTCATAGCACTAGGAAATATAAAGAAGTCAAAGGAAGTTAAACTTAGCACTACACTTAGAGTGTGTAATTTCGATGTTTCATCGGTACTACTGTATGGGTCAGAAAGATCTAGAACAACTAAAAGGATTACTAATAAACAACAAACATGGTACCTGAGCAGATAAGTGGGAATAAAGTTGTATAACAGAATCAACAATGTAGAAATCATAGGGAGAACTAAACACATTCCAGTAAACCATGAGAGAGGAAAAAAACAAAACAAACACAAAGATGCTGGCGCTCGATAGCTCATCCACTGAGAAAACCTGAGTATAATATAACTAGACACTCTCTTGTCTGGAACCAACAAAGCAAACGAAATAGTAGGAGACCCAAAAAAAAAAAAAAAAAACCACGGAGAAGAGAATAACAGAGATGAATAATGTTTGGAGGACATGGAACGAGTTGTAGGAGATCACAAAAGAAAGGACGGGTTGGCGAGGGTTGGTTGAGAGCTATGCCCCAATGGGGGAATGAAGGGCAGAAGAAGAACAGTCTATTCATTATTATCATCATCGTGTGCCTGCATGGTGGAGTAGGCTTTCATATCTCTCCACAGATCTTGGTCATTGACGTTCTAGATCAGTGCTTCTCAACCGGTGGGGAATTCCCCCCTCCCCCAGGGGGAAATTTTAGGGTTTCGGGGGGGGGGGGGGGATTAAGATTATTTAAAGATCACATTAATACAAGAACAGATTATTTGATATTGTTTTTCCCTTCATACTTTACGATTCTGTACGTCTCACCCTTCTTAAATTAATTTTATAAGTAAACCCGCAAATCACGTTTTATGTCGACGGCTAGACTTGTTTTAGTATTTGCTAATAAATTTAGCTTCCATTATTACGTAGGGGCCGGGGGGGGGGGATTTTAAGGAGGAAATACGAAAGGGAGGGGGGATGATGTTCTGAAAATATTGTGAAGAGGGGCATGGGCCAAAAAAGGTTGAGAATCACTGTTCTAGATCAATCATACTGATGATATATCAACGTGTCACTGTCTTTGATTATACAGCGTCATTTCTCTCCATCTGACTCTGTAATTGTTATCGATGATCTTTCCAGCAGACACGATACTCTGTGCCTAAATTTTTTCTTATCGCTTTCCTTTCGTTTTATGCAATTGTCAAAACAGTAAAACCCTTATGTGAATATAAACACAGAAGCCACACACACCAGCATGCAGGATTTATTGCCTGGCTTATTTCACTGCATCTTGTCTAAGATATACTGCACAATTATATGTCATAAGAAATGAACAGATGAATCATATTTTTCCAAAGATGACAAATCTGGAGCAATGTTATCCCCTCGATAATCGCAGATTCTCCAATGTTCTAATGGTCTTATAGTAGCATATAATGTTCCTTAGCCTCTTCCCAGGCACTTGTTACTCTGGTAATCAAACCCAACTTCTTCGAAACATTCATCTCAGAATCCACATTTCCGTTGTTAATATATGTGACCATGAATTTATTGATGAACTGTCTGAAATAACATCCTGGAATTTTGAGTTTTTTAGTCTTCTTCCATGAGCGCCATATAATACTTGTGAATTCATTTATGAATCTCCCCAAGTGATATTTCTGTGAATTACCTTTCGGGCGGACAGAATATAAGATCTGGTCGCCTCATTTATAACTCATAATAACGCTTAACCTTGTTTAACTGACAGTCGATACCTTCAGATTATCGAATGCGTACACGTGAAGGTTTGTCGTTTAATGTAATGTGTGTGTATATGTATATGTCTGTATATATATATATATATATATATATATATATATATATATATATATATATATATATATATGTACAGTATACTGTATATATATAGTATATATGTATATGTCAAGTATATGTCTGTCAGGTCTTAGTCAGATATGACTGAGCTACCGAATGACAGTAGACGGTACTACCTGCTTTCTGTCAGCGCCGAATGTTGGGCGGCGCTTACCAAACCCGACACCCCACATTGTGCCAACAGCTTCGGGCGGAAGAGCGCAATTGGGAGGGTACTAGCCTTATCCTGGTGCGAGGAAATGCAACCCAAAGACAAAATAAGTCATGGCAGGGCAGACCAGGCCCTAAGCCTTGGTTGGCAGCTGGTCTAGGATCGAAGCTCCGACAGGCGGACAGTTAGAGCATTGCTTTGCTGATCCGGCAGCTTCTACAGCTTGTCTTGTTCCAGATTATAGGTGTCAACTTTCCTCTGGAGTGAACTAGGCAGGCCGAGAGAGGGATCATGCTGCATGGGCAACACATGGTTTCTTTATTTTAGCCCAGGCTTTGTGCTATGGAGAGGCAATAACTCCATCCCTGGTCTTAACCGGTCTCGGAATCAAAGCGAGAGGCAACTGTTACGGGTTATAAGTTCTTGTCAGTTGGCGTAGACATGGGGCGCCACGCGTTGCCTCTGACGGTGGGAGACACCTACAGGTGTCACTGATCAGCTACCGCCCGCCTCAAGCTGGGCAACCCCCAGCCAATTGGGTGCTGATCCACCACAGCCTGCCTGCTTCAATGGGTGCTTGGGGCTAGGACAAAATCTGAATCGCAGGCTGTAAAACCAATGCACCAGGTACTAATAAAAAGAATAGAAACCTCAAGCTACGGCTTGCAACCTGGAACGTGAGAACCATGTGTCCAGGATTTTCCACTGCTCAGAGATTGAAGGCCAAGACCAAAATTAGCAGGGTACTAATCAGAGAGTTGCTTTTTGCGGATGATGCTGCGATTACGACCCACTCTGAGGAAGAATTACAACATCTACTATCTGCATTCTCCAATGCTTGTTCTGAATTTGGTTTAACAATTAACAAAAAGAAGACACAGATTATGTCACAAGGTGCACATGGTGTACCATCAATCTTTATTGACGACGCCGAACTGGAGATAGTAGACCATTTTACATATCTAGGATCAGAGGTAAATAGCAAATTATCCCTCGATCAGGAAATCAACATCAGGATTGGCAAGGCAGCAACAACAATGAACATGTTAGCAAAACGAGTCTGGGAAAACAGGAAGCTTACTGCCAAAACAAAAGTCCTCGTCTACCAAGCCTGTGTCCTTAGTACTCTTCTTTATGGCAGTGAACCTGGACAACTTACTCACGCCAAGAGAAACGTTTAAACAGCTTTCATATGCGGTGTCTGCGAAGAATACTTGGTATTAAGTGGCAAGACAAAATCACAAATACTGAAGTATTGGAAAGATCAGGTTGTGTGACGGTGTATTCCATGCTCAGTCTTCGTAGACTTAGATGGATAGGACACGTTAGGAGGATGGATGATGGTCGAATACCAAAGGACATCTTTTTGGTGAATTACAGACGGGTAGGAGATCTCAGGGTCGGCCTCTACTACGATACAAAGATGTGTGTAAGCGGGACATGATTGATACAGGCATTGATAATGCACATTGGGAGCACGTCGCCGCTGAACGTGTTGCATGGAGGGCAACTATCAGAAATGGAATAAAGACAAAGGAGAAAATGATTGCAGATAAAGCACACACAGAGCGTGAGAGACGTAAGATGGTGCAAAATGATGGAAGCGACCATGTTTTCACATGCACCTACTGTGGGCAAACATTTGCAGCAAGAATTGGCCTTACCAGCCACACTCGCCACCGCCATGGAATGTAGTTATTAAGCCTTTTTGAAGCACAATGTACCAAACTATCGTCTGTCAAGACAGAAAGGTGCCAATGTGTGTATATGTGTGTGTGTGTATGTGAGAGAGTGAGAGAGAGAGAGAGAGAGAGAGAGAGAGAGAGAGAGAGAGAGAGAGAGAGAGAGAGAGAGAGAGAGAGAGAGAGAGTGTGCGTCTTAAAAGTGATAACTATTTGCATGTCCTTTACAAGACGTTTCAACACTCCCAGAATTGATTGGATGTGTGAAATTTACTACATATTACGATTCCGTTGTGAAGGGGTTACAAATGCAACGTAAACTTGCCCAGGAATCACAAGCTGCCACAGAATGCTGCAGCTGACTGCACAGGTTATACAATCAATCAATCATGTGCCATGCCGGAAAGCGTGGGCGGTCATGACTTGCCATTTCACTCGATCACCAATGTCGTGGATCAACTCAGTGTTCCTGTCTCGTCCATGCCATGTGGCCAAGCCATCCAGGTATTTTCCTCTCGGTCTTCCTCTTGGTCTGTTCCCTTCGATCTTGCCAGTTGTCACCAAGTTCTCCAATCCATTTCTTCTCATAACATGTCCAAAAAATTTTGACTGTCTACGTCTAATTTCTCTAATCAGTTTACGATGTTCATTTGTCTCCTGTAGTACTTGGTCATTGGTTTTTCTGTCTGTCCATGGTATTCTTTGCATTTTCCTCAGAAACCACATTTCTGCAGCCATCAGATGTTTTTCAGCTTGACTGCTCATTGTCCAAGTTTCACATCCATACAAAAGAACAGGCTCTATGTATCCCCTCAACACTCTTTTTCTCGTTTCAATTGACATCTTTTTATTGGTCAGAATGTTTTTCATCTTGCTAAAGGCTACTTTCGCCATGGCGATTCTTGTTCTAATCTCTTCAAGGCATCTCCCATCAGATGTTATGACTGTTCCGAGATAATTGTACCGGTTCACTTGTTGAAGAATATTTCCATTTACTTGTATATTACATTGTGGCACTTCTTCCTTTCTAGTGACGACCATAACCTGAGTCCTTTTACAATTTAATTCTAACCCCAGTTGCTCACTGTGTACAACAACCGCATCTACTAATTGTTGCAGGTCCTGCGCATTGTCTGCAATTAATACTGTATCATCTGCATATCTAATGTTATTGATGTTTCGTCCTCCAATGCTGATTCCATTTATATCCTCTACATTTCTGAAAATATTTTCACTGTATAGGGAAAAAAAGATCTGGAGACATCACAAATCCCTGCCTAACACCTCTCTTAATTGGTTGATACTGTCCCACTTCATTATCAATCCAGCTTGTTGTTTCCAATATATGTTTTTTATAAGTCTAATGTCTTTCCCATCAATTTGTAGATCTGCAAGCATATGCACCATGTTGACATGTCTAACTCTATCAAAAGCCTTTGTATAGTCAACAAAGCAAAGATGTATATCCTTGTTTAGTTCTACAGCACGTTCAATAACTGTTTGCAGCATATACACAGCAATTACTGTACCCTTTCCTTCTACAAACCCACATTGTTCTTCCCCTATTTCAGGTTGTATCTTCTTCCTCACTCTTTGCATGCTAATTCTTAGCAAAATCTTTGTGTTATACAACAAACTTTAAATATAACAAAGCAAACTAAGCAATGCTAGTTCAGGAGATTGCGATTGCTTTCTGAACAGATAACGCCTCATAGCACTAAAATCAACACAAAGGGACCAGCTTCCAAATAGCCATAAACAGATTTCGAAACCTCGACTCGTTATAGAGGGCGAGAGGGGGGCGGGGGGGGGGGGGGGAATTGTGAATCGCAGTTTAACTATACCACAAGTCACAGCGCCGGTTCAGCTTACAGTAATGAAAGCAAATAACCACGCTTCGACCACTTTCATTAGCATCATCATCATCATCATCATCATCATCATCATCATCATCATCATCATCATCATCATCATCATCATCATCATCATCATCATCACCAACATCACCACCATCATTATCACCAGCACCACCATCATCATCATCATCATCATCATCATCATCATCATCATCATCCTCATCCTCACCATCATCACCATCATCATCATGGCCAACACCACCACCACCACCATCATCATCATCATCATCATCATCATCATCATCATCATCATCATCATCATCATCATCATCATCCTCACCATCAGCACCATCATCATCATGGCCAACACCACCACCATAATCATCATCATCATCATCATCATCATCACTATCATCACCACCACCACCACCACCACCACCACCATCACCACCACCACCACCATCATAACCATCAAGCAATAAATTCTTTGTGAAACGCCACTCTCCTCACTTCCCACCAAAAAACCTCTCGATCTCTAACCATTCCTACTACCTCATCCAACTTCCCACCACCCCCACCCCCCAAAATATAAAAAAAAAATGTACGGAAATTTCATGAAGCTAAAACCAATTAGTGCTTCTATTAGAGCCATTAGCGAGAATGGCTGAGTGCGAACGAACAAACCGAAAAACTTGGGATGAAAAAAAAAATAACGCCAAAATCTCCATACAGGAATAAGTTACTACACCGTGGATCAATATCTTTCACGTAATGGTTTTATCTCTTTCATATTCTACCAAACGAAGGTAATTGTTCTCTTTGCACAAGATTTTGATCTCGAGATGTTTAAGTATGCTTAGCTTCTTCAACAGCCTGGATGTTTTTGAGAATATATGGGCAAACATAACAGTAATCCCATGTAGCAACGGCAACTTCCTGTCTTACATTGCTGTCAATCGGATCTTTCATACTTGAATCAGCTGTTTTATGCTCGTTTATTTTTTTTTATTCTTTCTTTTTGTCCCCCATATTTCCTGTTATGACTTGCAGTGTCATTTGACATGAAAACCCTTCTCGACAAGATCTAACGAATGTGATGCTCTTAACACTTCACATACCCACATGAGGTTCCTGATTAGGGACTTACTTGTTTTGAATTTTGTTTTTTGGACGGAATATTTTGTAAACTGGTCACGTGATTGACAGGGTCAATGCGTTTGACGTATTGCTGAACACACGCAAAGGTCGCATGTTAAAGTTGGCAGAAGCGATCGTCATTCATTTATGGAAGCCAATTGAGTTTCTCAATGACCCTGAGAGTTATGCCGGCTGTAGCGTAGCTACCAGCAGGACCTCCCAAGCCGGACAGGTCAAAGGGTAGAGAACAGACAAAGAGAAACACCCTAGTCCTCCAGGTTGGAGGTTGAAGCGTGGGGTTAACATCCCCACCTTTGTAAATATCATTTTGTTACGAAACAGATACATGAGCCTCGAATTCGGTTACCCCGAGGTAGACCAAGAAGACGGTGGAGAGATAATATATATACAGACCTACAAGCACTTGGAATCACGACTGGCAAGAGAAGGTCAACCAGAGGGACGAATGCAGACGGATTGTATTTGCAGCAAAGAACCTCAATGGCTCGGAACGCTGAAGAAGAAGAAGAAGAATTATGTAAATAGAACGACATGATAGTCAGTTTAAAGTTTCCGTGATAGACTCTTGAAATTACTGTGCGAATATGTGTGCTGTATATTTCAGCTTGATGGATTGATCTAATTACTTTAGTTTATGTTCTGTGATTTCTGCAGTATGTACATAAGAAGATGAGCGAAATATACCAGGCCACAAATCGTGCATTCTATTGTTTGTGTGTGTTTTTTTATTTATTTATTTTTTTTTTTTAAAGTTGAACACTTTTAATGAGAGTCTTATAATGAGATCTATATATTCATGCCTATATTCATGCCATATATATATATATCCATCCATCATATGCCATGCCGGTAAGCGTGGGCGGTCATGTTCTGCCATCTCACTCGATCACCAGAGTCGTGGATCAGCTCCGTGTTTCTGTCTCGACCATGCCACAAGGCCAAGCCATCCAGGTCTACTTTCAATGATATTAATCTGTTGCACCTAGTAGCCTGTTGACGGTCTGGAGTCACCTGGTGCGCATGACTATCCCTACCGGGCGAGGCTGCTCCTATGGAGCCGTTTCTCTGATTATCGATGATTTCACACAACATGATTTTCTTGGCATCTGTAAAGAAGGTAGTTTGCCATTCCTTTCCTTCCTAGCAGTGACCATACTGGTCAGTGACCGTAGCCATTGTCTCCTCAAAATAGAGATCTTCTGCCTACCGTCGTGAAGGTGGAGACCATAACCTACAACTATCTGTTGGCTGCTCTGCATCTTCATCCACCACCTGCACCCATGGCTTCACGTAACCCTGATCGGGGGGCTAAACGGGTACTCCACCTTGCCCAAGGGTGTCCCGTAGGCTAGCGGAGGGAAGGAGGCGCCTTACTTCTCCTTTGATAGGGGATACCCCTACCCCGCTACCCTATATATATATATATATATATATATATATATATATATATATATAATATATATATATATATATAATATATATATATATATATAAGACACGAGAGGATTCACCATTGGGGGACATAATACTAATAACATTAGATATGCGGAGGAGACATTATTGATTGCAGACAGTGAACAGGATCTGCAAAACTTAGTAGATGCGATTGTTGTACACAGTGAACATCTAGGGTTAGAATTATAGTGTAAGAAGAGAGAGATTATAGCTGTCACTAAGAAGAAAGAAATACCTCAATGCATACAGGTAAATGGGAATATTCTTAAACAGTTGAATCGGTATACCTATCTCGGAACAGTTAAAAGCATCTGATAGGAGGTGTCTTGAAGAGATTAAAACAATAATCTATATGGCATATAGCTTTTTGCAAGATGGAAAATAAATTATCCAATAACAGATGTCAATTACATCGATAAAAAGAGTGTTGAAGTGCTACATAGAACCTGCATTGTTGTATGGATGCGAAACGTTGACAAGCATCCTATGGCATTTTGCAATTGTGGTTTCTGAAGAAAATACCAACATTACCACGGACATACAGAAAAACCAACGGGCAAGTCCTACAAGAAGCAAAGAAAACTGTAAACTAATTAGAGAAAGTAGACATAGGTAGCAACATATTTTTGGGCACGTTATGTGAAGAAATAAACTAGAAAACTTAGTGACAACTGGCAAGATTGAGGGAAAAGTGCACGGGGAAGGTTGAGAAGTAAATACCTCGATGGCCTGGCCACATGGCATGGTCGCGACAAGAACACAGAGCCGATCAACGACTATGGTGATCGTACGAGATGGAGAAACATGATCACCCACGCTTATCGGTATGGTGTCTAATGATGACAACACTGAACAACAACAATGTTAATCTCTCACACAGATGCGTCTGGCAGATGCTGAGATAAAAGCACTTAACACGACTCACGGTGGCGGCTGACGCACAGTTTATTCCTGAAGGATATACACCAAACGAACCTCCACAGCCAACTAAGTCACTCACTTATGTAATCAAGTTATCATTCACTGTCCACAGTGGACTAAGTGCTTTATAGCCCTGAATACAATATGTACAGTCCATCCCGTGGTTTGCTTTTGAAACATTATAATCTCTCTCTCTCTCTCTCTCTCTCTCTCTCTCTCTCTTGTGGGGGAGGGTGGGTGGAGGATGTGTGGGTAGGTGAGTGTGTGTAGGTTGGGGGTGGGATGTGTGTAAGCTATGGACATGTGATGTGTGGGTGGGTGGGGGGGGGGAGATTGTGAGGGTGGGGATGTGTGAAAGTGGGGGATGTGTGGGTAGGTGCGTGATGTGTGGGTTTGCGGGGATATGTGTGTTTAGGTGGGGATGTGTGGTTGGAGGATGTGTGTTTGACTGGGTGGATGGGGGTCTGTGCGTGTGTGGTGGAGGATATGTGAGTGGGTGAGCGTTAATGAGTTATGCGATGAGTGGAGGATGTGTGTGTGGGTGGGGAGACATGTGTAGGTGGGGGAATGTGTGGGTTGGTGATGGGTGAGCGAGGGCATGTATGTGTACCTGTGGGTGTGTGTGGGTGGGTGGGGGATGTGTTGTGGGTGGGATGATGTGTGTGTGCGTGTTTGGGGAGATGTGTGTAAGTGTGGGATGTGTGTGGGTTTGGGATGTGTGGTTGGGGATGGGTGGATGGGTAGGGCATATATGTGTGCCTGGGAGTGTGGTTGGGTGGGGATGTATGGGTGGATGGGGGATGAGTGAATGGTTGGGGTATGTGTCTCATAACATGGTAATATGCATAGCTCACGGTTACAACATTCATTTGACAATGTTTGTTTTCCTATGTGAATGTATTATGTTTTATTGATGAACGAAAGATGAGTGATTGGAAGGGCCGAATGTAAGTCGGGCCTGCGTGCCCAATTTGTTACCCTTTGAAAATAAATTATGTTCGTTCGTTCGTTCGTTCGTTTTCGTCTCTCTCTCTCTCTCTCTCTCTCTCTCTCTCTCTCTCTCTCTCTCTCTCTCTCTCTCTCTCTCTCTCTCTCTCTCTCTCCCTCCCTCTCTTGAAACCTGTGAGATTGAATGTGTATGGTTTGAGGTTAAAATTCAAAATCGCATACTCCTAGTAGTTGGCTATGTTTATCGAAACCCCAATGCAGGAATCATCTGGTTTGAAAAATTCGCCACTATGATGAAAGCAGTTTTTAGTAATGCGAGAGAAATAATACTGCTATGAGACTTCAACATAGACACTAACAAATCAAATAAATTATGGGAAAACATAATAGAGTCATTAACTTCCAACAGTTAAATATTGAGCACAACCCACTACTGGCAACGCCGATCGCATTCTGGTATGAACCTAAGGCCTATCCACGTCAATATGGAAGCACTATACTCGAGTTTCGTCCTCATTTGAGCTCGTCAGTAGTGCATATCCCTGACCGGATCCAGAAACAGTCCCGGATCACGCGTGTGAAGCGGGCGTGTAACCACGCGGCACACACTGGACACACCAAATTATCACAACAGAACATTACAACGCTACCCATCGTAGGCTATGCTCAAGATTGCCCAATCGCCGCGACCGACGTCCGTCAATCGATGGGACCCGAACGATCAGGACTTCTCACTGGCAAGGAACACCAGGCCTCCTAAATCCAGTGAGCAATAATCAATTGATTGTGTGGTTGTTTCAGGATTTGAAATTTAAATATTGAGCACAACCCACTACTGGCAACGCCGATCGCATTCTGGTATGCACCTAAGGCCTATCCACGTCAATATGGAAGCACTATACTCGAGTTTCGCCCTCATTTGAGCTCGTCAGTAGTGCATATCCCTGACCGGATCCAGAAACAGTCCCGGATCACGCGTGTGAAGCGGGCGTGTAACCACGCGGCACACACTGGACACACCAAATTATCACAACAGAACATCACAACGCTACCCATCGTAGGCTATGCTCAAGATTGCCCAATCGCCGCGACCGACGTCCGTCAATCGATGGGACCCGACAGTTAGTCAAACAAGCCACTAGAATAACAAAATCATCTGCAACACTTATAGATCATATTTACACTACATGTGCTGACAACATCAAAGAATGTACTGTACCTATTAATGCAATTAACGATCACTACCCAGTATGTTGCACGTGGTCTAACAGAGGTACCAAAACTCCGAAACACAAACACAAAAGTATAAAATATAGACATTATAAAATTTCAATCAAGATGCCATTTTACAGGACATGCTCAACTCAACTCTGGACTATGTTTACCAGCTTCTTGACCCAGATGATGCTCTGGACCATTGGCCGAAGATCCTTTCTAAGTGTATTTGATAAGCACGTTCCATTAAGGGAGTTCCAGTTAATCATTACACTAAGCCCCGTGGATCTCCCAGGAGGTAGTTATAATTATGAGAGACCGGGACAGGGCACATTAAAATAGAGATCTAACCACGTACCGCAGACTGAGAAACAAAGTTCAGTATGTTATTCGAAAGGAAAAGGAAAAAAAAACAACAATTTTAAGATCTTAATAATAGATAAAACCAGCGTTAAAGATATACGGAAAGCAATTAATACATTGACAAACAAACACAAGTCATCACAATCATTACCATTAAATCAGGTTACATGTGATCAATTCGGTAGTTTCTTTCAATCCGACATAAACCAATCTACCACTGAAGTATTTACTCATCTCAGTAATACACACAAAATAGAAAGAAAAGAAAAGAAAAAAGCACACAAAACAAACAAACAAACAAACACATAGTTCATCAGGACTAGATGGAATCGGTAATCAGATCATTCGCTGCGCTGCACTGGCTATCTGTGAGTCACAACCGTTGGTGACAACTGGCAAGATCGAAGGGAAGAGACCAAGGGGGAGACCGAGAAGTAAATACCTGGATGGCTTGGCCACATGGCATGGTCGAGACATTAACACAGAGCTGATCCACGACTCTGGTTATCGAGTGAGATGGCAGAACATGACCGCCCACGCTTATCGGCATGGCACATGATGAATATATATATATATATATATATATATATATATATATATATATATATATATATATATATATATATATATATATATATATATATATATTAAAAAAATCAATTTCTCAGCAAAGGCCACTTTCCATCAGCCCTTAAATTCGCTAAAGTGTTTCCTCATTTAAAAGCTGGTTCTTTAGACGATGTCCCTATGAGTAACCATAGGCCAATTTCCATATTATCCTCACTATCCAAACCGCTATAAAAGCACATTCACAAAACAACACTAGAACACGTAGTTCGCCGCAAATTAATAGTTGACAGTCAGTCAGGGTTTCGGCGAAAATATTTTTGTCATACGGCTCTAACAAACATGATAGAAAACTGGCATCAAAATATTAACAACAATACTTTATGTGGAGCGGTGTTTATAGACTTTAGAAAAGCATTCGATATGATAGATCATGCTATTCTAATAAAAGAAAAAACTAGAAATAATGAAAGTAAGCTTTAATATAGTAACATTAATAAAATCATTCTTATTAGACAGAAATCAAGTAGTATCACACAATAATTCTCTATCTTAAGATATTCCCATTAATATTGGAGTACCTCAGGGGTCTATACGTGGCCCTCTGTTATTTGCCATTTATATAAATGGTCTTCAGTTATATCTTTCGTCGTCCTGCGTTCTATTTGAAGACGTCTGCACTACATATTCAAACGCTGTTGATTGAAATGTGCTAAAATCATCATTTTTTTTTTCGCGTTCCCATCCAGTTTCAGGATATTGCGGTCAACAACAGCATCTTTCAGGTGTATGTTGATTCCTAGGCTAGATTACCCCCATCAGCACCCCACGACTTTCTGAGCGACCGGCTCCATACTCTCATGTCACTGTTGCGACTCGAACCGCTTCCAATTCTCGTGCACTCACGTCAAACCACGAGAGTATTCGGGGTTACGGAGAAAGCTGCTAACCCCTCGGCCAGGGAGCCGGCTAAAATCATTCTTGCAACAGGAAATAAATAGTGCAGTTAACTGGAGTCATGTAAACCGCATGCAAATTAACATTTCTAAAACAAAATCTATGTTAACAGCAACCCGTCTGTCGTAAGTCTTTCTTACTTACTTTAGTGTCGTCCTTGGAGTGATGGGAATCCACACCACATTTTTATTACCCCAATATTGTTGTCTTAGAGAAACCACCAGACTCCGTCCACAAAACTCCGTCGGTCTGCAAACCCCTTTTTCTTACTCTCACTCACCCTTAGATCATGCCCCCTCTCACTCCTCCCCAACATAACATACTCCACAACTCTAGCTTTAACAAATAAATACAAAATAATTTATTAAGCAAAGAGTATAAGTGTGAGAAGTGTGTGTTAGTAATGTGTAGAATGTGTGTCGAATATTCTAGTGGGTGCAGACTTAGACCAGGTAGCTGAAGAGCCCAGCCCGATCATCCCAGAAAGGATCACACCACATCTTCATTCAGTCCACGAAGACCTCACCCAGGTATGTGTCCATCCTGCTAGATGTAGATTTCCACCGGTGGCTGTTTGATCACTCAAAAGAACTAGTCACAGTCCGACCCTAAATCCTGTCTGGATCACACAGTTAATATATGTCTAATTTGTTCCTATACTTATAACACCCTTGTCTAGTGAGGACACGAACATACTGTTCTTTGAAATAAATGTACTTCCTGTCCTCAAGTGTCTACTGTTCACAAGACCATTGTTATATACTAACTTCCTAATAAGTTTATACTGATTTATTCCCCATGTGATGGGGAATAACTGTATCTCTTTGTTTGTTCACCTGTCGTGTAAAACATACTGCCACTGGGCTGTTCCCAGGTGGTGTAAAAGAAATTCACTTTTACTATTCTGTTCCCAAGTGATGTTTGAAACATTAATTTGACGATTGGTCTTCCTCCAAACTGGTGCGGAGAAAAACAATTTCTGGTCTTCTGTTAATGTGTGACGTTTGATAATCCCTCTTATGCTTGTTCCCGTAAACCCTTTCTATCATGGGCTAAGTGCAAAAGATGTTGACCCAACTGCCTGCACCAAGGTCTCCATTCTCAGTGACTTGAGTGACCTAAAGGAACCTGTCAACGAGAGAACAACACATTGGGTGATAGCAACTGTCCCCAACCTCCATTGGATGGGGGGGGGGGGGGTGTCCGCCTCACTCAGATACATGACAGTGAACATTCTCTGTCATGGGCATAGGAGTTCTTCACTCCGGTCTGCAGTGGGTTAAGATCAGGACAGAGCAAAATGTAAAGTGTAGACCCCTAGCAGACATCACTAGAAGATCCCATCATTGTACATTCTCCCCATCCCCAATTTCCCCAATATCACCCCACTACACAATTCTCACTAGCAGAGCTAATTCTATTCATTACTCTAGCAAGTTTTACCGAGGCTACTGCTTATATTAACTAGGCTTAAATATACTCTCTACAATACCTTAAGCACAACACAACAGTGTCTTCGAAATCATATCCACATTTTGCCATAACAGGCACGTATACAATTAAATCTAATTAATTTCCGCACACGGTAGATATTTTTTTTTAAATCCACTGCAGTGACAAACACGTCCGTGCAAGTCAATCCTCAGAGTTACACTACTTGTAAACAAAGCATGTTTTTACCCAACAGCCTTGAGCGGCCACGTGACGTTCTTTTGATGTTAACAAAGGTGGTTCAAGGGCAGATTATCCATTTCTGAATAAATTCTTTCCCTTGGGTTTCATCAATGTCACAATAGTAGATTATCTCCCCCTTTTTGGACAATCCATGCACAAGTCGCTTCCCCCCTTTTTTCTCAACATATGCCTACAATTTCCCGTCTTGTGGGGATTGTCAAAGAAGATTTCCTTGTTTGATGTTGGCGACTTAGCGGTGTCCTTGATCTAACTGGTAAACAACTGCAGAGTACATTCCCGACTTTGTTTTTCTGTCCCGGTTAAAAAACAAATGTAGCTTTGCACACAGGCCATGAATATGACTGTCTGTATTGTCATTATCTGGTGGATACACAGTGAAATCATGACACCGTCAAAGATTTCACATTCTAAGTTCGCAGAGAACTCTACAGCTGCACATTGGTAGCACGCCTATAGAAGCATAACCGAGCACAAGGCACTGGGTCTTATCATTGATCAAAATCTAACCTGTAATTCCCATATTCATGCTCTCGTTAAACAAATAGCCACAAAATAAGTTTGCCAAAATTAAAAAATTACCTTGACGAAAACACAAAGAAGATATTCTATAACTCCCTTATACAAACACATATTGATTATTGCTCCACAATCTAGGATAGATGATCCAAATCAATAACAAAACACCTGTATTCACTCCAGAAAAGGACAGTGTGTTTAATTAATGGTGGAAAGCTTACCGACAATTTTAACCTACATAAACGTCTTCAGTTGCTGCCACTCCACAAACGCCTACTTTCCAATAAGGCTAAACTAAAATAAAATATCCAATTTCAAAATGCTCCAAGCTACTTTTATCCATTGTTCAAATATAACGCAATACATGGCGATCAAATAAACATTCTTCATGTCCCTAAACCTAGGATAGACTTATATAAAACAATCCTAGCATATTCTGCCACTCAGTTGTGGAACAATCGACCACAAGAAATCAAAGACACCTCCAGTCATTATACATACAGTCGCAACCTGTTTGAACACTATCTCAGTACAGACTACATATCCCCTTAAAAGAAAACAAAAAAACAAGACAACAATAATGGAGCATTATCTCAAACGATAACTAGCCAATAAACATTACCATGTGTATGGTACTTTACACCTTCCTTAGGTATTTATAATGCCCATGGTATACATTGCTTCAGTGAGTCATATATTATTGATTATTTATCATGCGTTGTAATGCTTATTGTTCTTTTGTTGTCTAAGATTAACTTCATAAGTTATGTTGAATGAAATAATATATGAGAGGAAATGGAGAAGAAGGGCAGAATGTCAGACTGGCCTGTGTGCCCAACTCTTAACCCTTTGAAAGTAAATTTCGTTCGTTCTTTCGTTCTCCCTTCCTCACTCTCTCTCTCCTTCCCTCCCTCCCTCCCCTTCTCTCTCTCTCTCTCTCTCTCTCTCTCCCTGTGTGTGTGTGTGCGTGCGTGCGTGCGTGCGTGTGTGTGTGTGTGTGTGACAACCTGATAAAATACAAAACGCTAGCATACAATGCTGGTTATGTATAGCTGGAGACAGATCTCAGTTAGGTTTGATATTGTCTAGCTGATGTAAATTACTTGTTGGTGTAAATATTGATGCTGATGTAAAGTACTTGTTAGTGTAAATATTGATGCTGATGTAAAGTACTTGTGGTGTAAATATTGATGCTGATGTAAAGTACTTGTTGGTGTAAATATTGATGCTGATGTATGGTATTTGGTGATACAAATATATATGCTGATGTAAATTACTTGTTGGTGTAAATATTGATGCTGATGTAAAGTACTTGTTGGTGTAAATATTGATGCTGATGTAAAGTACTTGTTGGTGTAAATATTGATGCTGATGTAAAGTACTTGTTGGTGTAAATATTGATGCTGATGTATGGTATTTGGTGATACAAATATATATGCTGATGTAAATTACTTGTTGGTGTAAATATTGATGCTGATGTAAAGTACTTGTTGGTGTAAATATTGATGCTGGTGTAAATTACTTGTTGGTGTAAATATTGATGCTGATGTAAAGTACTTGTTGGTGTAAATATTGATGCTGGTGTAAATTACTTGTTGGTGTAAATATTGATGCTGATGTAAATTACTTGTTGGTGTAAATATTGATGCTGATGTAAAGTACTTGTTGGTGTAAATATTGATGCTGATGTAAAGTACTTGTTGGTGTAAATATTGATGCTGATGTATGGTATTTGGTGATACAAATATATATGCTGATGTAAATTACTTGTTGGTGTAAATATTGATGCTGATGTAAAGTACTTGTTGGTGTAAATATTGATGCTGATGTAAAGTACTTGTTGGTGTAAATATTGATGCTGATGTAAAGTACTTGTTGGTGTAAATATATATGCTGATGTATGGTATTTGGTGATACAAATATATATGCTGATGTAAATTACTTGTTGGTGTAAATATATATGATGATGTAAAGTACTTATTGGCACAAATATATATGCTGATGTAAAGTATTATTAATTGGTGTAAATATATATGCTGATGTAAAGTACTTGTTGGTGTAAATATATATGATGATGTAAAGTACTTGTTGGTCCAAATAAATACTCTAATGTAAAGTACTTGTTGGTGTAAATATAATCCTGATGTAAATTAATTGGTGGTGTAAATATATATGATGATGTAAAGTACTTGTTGGTGTAAATATATATGATGATGTAAAGTACTTGTTGGTGTAAATATATATGCTGATGTAAAGTACTTGTTGGTGTAAATATATATGATGATGTAAAGTACTTGTTGGTGTAAATATATATGATGATGTAAAGTACTTATTGGTGTAAATATATATGATGAAGTAAAGTACTTGTTGTTGTAAATATATATGCTGATGTAAATTACTTGTTGGTCCAAATAAATACCCTAATGTAAAGTACTTGTTGGTGTAAATATAATCCTGATGTAAATTAATTGGTGGTGTAAATATATATGCTGATGTAAAGTACTTGTATGTACAAATATATATGTTGATGTACAGTACGTATTCGTTAGTGTAAATATATATGCTAATCTAAAGTATTTGTTGGTGTACATATATCAATCAATCAATCATGTGCCATGCCGGAAAGCGTGGGCGGTCATGATTCGCCATTTCACTCGATCACCAGAGTCGTGGATCAGCTCAGTGTTCCTGTCTCGTCCATGCCATGTGGCCAAGCCATCCAGGTATTTTCCTCTCGGTCTTCCTCTTGGTCTGTTCCCTTCGATCTTGCCAGCTGTCACTAAGTTCTCCAGTCCATTTCTTCTCATAACATGTCCAAAAAATGTTGACTGTCTACGTCTAATTTCTCTAATCAATCTACGATTTTCATTTGTCTCTTGTAGTACTTGGTCATTGGTTTTTCTATCTGTCCATGGTATTCTTTGCATTTTCCTCAGAAACCACATTTCTGCAGCCATCAGATGTTTTTCTGCTTGACTGCACATTGTCCAAGTTTCACATCCATACAAAAGAACAGGCTCTATGTATCCCCTCAACACTCTTTTTCTCGTTTCAATTGACATCATTTTTATTGGTCAGAATGTTTTTCATCTTGCTAAAGGCTACTTTCGCAATGGCGATTCTTGTTCTAATCTCTTCAAGGCATCTGCCATCAGATGTTATGACTGTTCCGAGATAATTGAACCGATTCACTTGTTGAAGAATATTCCCATTTACTTGTATATTACATTGTGGTACTTCGTTCTTCCTAATGACGACCATAACCTGTGTCTTCTTACAATTTAATTCTAACCCCAGTTGCTCACTGTGTACAACAACCGCATCTACTAATTGTTGCAGATCCTGTGCATTGTCTGCAATCAATACTGTATCATCTGCATATCTAATGTTATTTATGTTCCGTCCTCTAATGCTGATTCCATTTATGTCTTCTACATTTCTGAAAATATTTTCACTGTATAGGGAAAAAAAGATCTGGAGACATTACACATCCCTGCCTAACACCTCTCTTAATAGGTTGATATTGTCCCACTTCATTATCAATCCTTATAGCAGCTTGTTGTTTCCAATATATGTTTTTTATAAGTCTGATGTCTTTCCCATCAATTTGTAGATCTGCAAGCATATCCACCATGTTGACATGTCTAACTCTATCAAAAGCCTTTGTGTAGTCAATAAAGCAAAGATGTATATCCTTGTTTACTTCTATAGCACGTTCAATAACTGTTCACAGCATATACACAGCATTTACTGTACCCTTCCTTCTACAAACCCACATTGTTCTTCCCCTATTTCAGGTTGTATTTCCTTCCTCACTCTTTGCTTGATAGTTCGTAACAAGATCTTTGTGATGTGACTCATTATACTAATTGTTCTATGTTGATCACATTCCAATGGTCTTGATTTCTTTGGGATTGCAATAAATACAGAATTACAGTAAATATATATGCTTGTATAATGTTCTTGCATCTAACGTGTTTCCCTTCTCTAACGCGTATGACTTCTCATCCTCCTATAACTAACTTATCGTTAAGCTGCCTCGTGCTTGAATGAGGGACTATTTCTTTCCCGATTCGGAACGACATCTCTTACCATGAGCTTTCCTCGTGCTAACCCGAGTTTTTGTCACGTGAGCTAACCGGCTTAGCCTCCTGACTGACTTTCTAGGATTGTAACATATTTCTGTCTCGCTATAGTCTGTTGTCAGATGAACTATTGTGTAACTGTCTTCAACTCTTTACGTGTCGTCTTTCAATCATAGATACTTTATCTAGACACCTGACAGGCTGCTTTCAAGCTCACATCAATCACCACCTGCTGAAACTGGTTCATGAATGAGGGGTCTGAGTGGTCTCGATGTATGGTGTCCGCCTCGAGTGCTGGAGGTCCCGGGTTCAAGCTTGGTGAGGGACGGGATTTTTGTTACGTGGACATCTAGTAACAACATTTTCCCTGGTCTCTTGATAATGAACTTGGACGCCCGTGTATATTGTTGCGCACGTAAAAAATCCCTGGGCATTTGGAAATCGAAAAAGAGTAGCCTAACGTAAAAATCTATCCAAAGTAGTTCATGATCCTCGCCTGTGCTACGGAGTTCGTGCACTGAGCTGAGAATCTCCAGACCCAGGCTTGAGTTAGGAGTAGAACGGAGCGCTTATGGGTTACACACGTGTGGCGTGATGTTGATCCGTCGACTAAACTAAACTTAACTAAAACTGGTTCATGATCAATGATAAAGAATTGCGTTAAGGTGTTTATTACCTGACAATAATGTCTCCATTTCTGATGACACAAAAGTGCTTGCTTGGATGTCTGCGACGGTAGATGATGCTGATGGCGAGGACAACGCTGATGAAAATGAAGGAACCAAATACCGCAGGGATGATCTGAAGTAATGAAACATCGGAAGCTGACCCGTGGCTCTCAAGATGTAGTATGGATGACGTCTGGGGACAGAACAAAAAAACTAAGAGGTTAAAAGGCCAAAGAGGCTCTTTCTTTCCTGATTCGGAACAACCGTGGTCGTGAGCTTTCTTCATGGTAATATGATCGACTTCACTGCACAGGGTTGTATCCCATGTGGCTCTGTCTCTTTGTACATATCTGCCGGAAACGTCGCATAAAGTTCGAACTCCGCAGCTCCAGCGACGACCCCCTGGTGTCTCTGTGAAAATTGCGCTGTGGATAGAACTATGTAGGCGGGAATCGAAGCCATAACTTTCGGAGAGCGAGACAGACTGCGTAACTACTTGGCCACGGAGAGTTCCTGGGAAAGGGCAGATAATGGGAACTGGGAATTGAATTGAATTGAATTGATCTTTATTTTAAAAGATTTACAAATTGGGCACATAGGCCCGTCTTACATTCTGCTCTTCAAATCACGCATCTTTCATTCATCAACAGTGCATGATGCATTCACATAGGCTAAAAAAAACATTGTCAAATTAATGTAGTAAGCATAAACAATGCCTTTTTATCACGTTGTGTGACACATCCCCTCTCCCACACACAGGAAGGGTGAGTCAGACTAACTCTAGCCAGGTCTATTGTCCCATTACTCATATATGTCTGACTACCCATGTATCCAATTACTCGACCGACCGACCCTCCCTCCGACCGACCGACCGACCGACCGACCGACCGACCGACCGACCGTCCGGTCCGTCCGTCCGTCCGTCTGTCCGTCTGTCTGTCTGTCTGTCTGTCCGTCTGTCTGTCTGTCTGTCTGTCCGTCTGTTCGTCTGTCCGTCTGTCTGTCTGTCTGTCTGTCTGTCTGCATACCAATCGATATGTCCGCATACGTACATTCTCGTATAAGTGTATGTCTGCCTCTCTTTTTGTCTGTCTTTTTTGCTTTCATGTTGTGACTCAGTTACCGCGAACTGAAAGCAATCTACATGTATGCCCATTGTGTATATATCTTTTCATCGATGAATGAATTCCATCCCCTCTTACTATTCCATTTTCATGCAAAGACTTTAACAAGATGTTGACCAACTACTCTTCTATATAAATCCCATCCTACAGGCACTTATCAAAATTACTCTGTCGGATCAGATAAAGCCTCAGTTCGGATGTCTTCAAATGTCACGATATCGTGGGATAGAGTGTTGCAACTGATGAAAAGAACTCACAAGCTAAATTAGAAAGCAAACACTTCTCATTAACGGAAGAATGTAAATGGATAACAGGGTTAGCTTTTTACAATAGCGTAAGGGTCTGGGTACGAGTTTTCTCACAATTCCTTATCGTATTAGATAGAAACAAGAGGAAACAAGAAATGTAAGTAAAGATTTACATGCAGTTTAGGTCTAGTAGATTTTACGCATAATTAAAGAAGAAAGAATGGTTTTGGGTTTTATTTTTGTATTTTGGTTGGGGGAGGGGGGGGGGGGGTGAAATTAGATTACGGTGGAATTACATATTATCTGGTTACTCGCAACAAAAGAAGACAGATTACATTATGTGGGCATGTCATGAGAAGGGGACGACTGGAGTATGTCGTCACAACGGGAAAGTTGAAAAGGGAAGGGGGAAGAAGAGGTAGGGGAGACCAAGAAAGAAGACACTGGACAGTTTGACATCATAGCATAAAGGAACATAAGCATCAGAAATGATTGGCAGCACACGAAGGAGAAGAGTGTGGACAGACAAGATTACCAACACCATATAGCATGGACTAAAAGAAGAGGAAGAAGAAGAAGAAGAAGGAGGAGGAGGAGGAGGGTGAGAAGAAGAAGAAGAAGAAGAAGAAGAAGAAGAAGAAGATAATGACACTCGCAGATCTATGATTTAGGGGTAGTGAATGCAATTTCGCTATCTCGAAATTCCGGGTTCGAAATCAGCAGCAGTCGCTTTGTGTTGATCTTCAGAATGGTATGAGCGTCGGCCGTTCTGAAAGCAATGACACGCTTCTAAGAGTTATATTGCCGAAACAATCATATACAGCCAATAAATGTCGGGGTTGACTGTGACACTACTGAGTTGTTCCAAACTTCCTGTAAAATTAGTACATTAATGTGTTGTTTGAAAACCTGGTTTGAGTAGCGGCTATACGAGCAGGCTATTAGTACGCTTCCAAATAGTACACTAGGTTAATGAACACACAGTAACGTATTTCAATGACCAAACAGTACAATATTCCAACGATCAAACCGTACAACTCCCCCGATGTGTCTCCACCTTGACGTGGTGGGGGAGCTTGCGTGTCCCATCGACCCCATTTGCTTGCCGATGGATGAAAAACTACATATCGGACAGCTTATGGGATAGGGACCAGACTAAGAGAGACACAACCTGCTGCTCTGCAGGTATAGACTGAGGATAACAGTCAAAAGTTTAAAAGGTGCACGAAGGCAGACGTTTTTGGTCCGGACAAAACTCTTAAGGCTCCCTGTCGAGGGCTGTGGCTGAACGCCTCTAAGCCACAAACCCTCGGATCTGAGAGCCAGGCCGATACCAGTCTACCGGAAACTCTTAAGGTTCACTGTCGAGGGCTGTGGCTGAACGCCTCTAAGCCACAAACCCTCGGATCTGAGAGCCAGGCCGATACCCGTCTACCGGAAAATAGAAACATGATACTGAGCAAGCTACATGCTCAGGTCTGATATATGTCAAAAGGCTCTCAGCTGGGGGATATGAGAGATTCCCGGATGAAGGGGCCTGGCTGTTTCCCGTTCACTGCTGCACGAAGGTAAGGTGCTGAGCCGGCAGCACATGTAGCCTACCTCGTGAGCGAGTACAAAAAAGTCAAAAAAGTGCCCCAGTCGAAGGGTTACGGAAACTGTCTGTATCTAACTCATAGAGAGTGTAGACAAAAGTGGAAGAATGTCTCATCAACGCGAAATGGAACGCACGGCGAGCGAACCTATTGCGTGGTCTGAAGTCACAAGCAAAAGCTTACCGAGTGGATGTCACTCGCAGTCTGACCGCTCCTGGTGTGTGATTGAGCGATCAGTGGCAAGTGGGATGCCCAACACATGGAAGTGAGGAACTAAAGCAGCCATGAGCAGGACGTGGAAACTCCTTGGGTGAGCCCAGTCTCAGAGCAATATGTGCCGGCTCTGCAATTATGGAAGTCCTCCTTGGATAGCGAGATAATGCCCATGGTCTGCCCCTGTCCTTCCCTTGAGGGCAGACCACGATATCGTTGATCGTTCTATCTTGACCAGCTGAGATGTGGGTGACATTACAACAGTCTAACGTGTCTCGAAACCAGAGGAAGGCTAACCTCACTAAAAAATGCCCGCCGGAAGTCGGAAGTGTCGTCCTACGGGTGGCAAACTAAAATTTGACACTACGCATTTACGTCCGAGTGAAATGTCTCGTCCGAATGTCCCCCGTGTTAGGAACAGCTCTGACTACCTAGTTTCCGAATGCCGCTCTTGTTCGGAACAGCTCTGACTAGGTAGTTTTCCGAATGTCTGTCGTGCCTGGAACAGCTCTGACGGGCGCAACGACAAGCACATGTGCGAAAACTCGCTGAGTGAATACCTTCTGCAGACCTGTCTGGTTTGTGCGGGAACGGCCCGGGGCGAACGAAAAGCCCAATATATTGAAGTGAGGAATTAAAGCAGCCATGAGCATGACGTGACCATTCCCTCGGTGAGCCCAGTATCAGGGCGCTATGTGTCGGCCCTGCAACTATGGAAGCAACCTAGGATGGCGGAAAATGCTATGGACTGTGCCTTCCTTCTCTTGAGGGATGACCGAAGTCCTCGACTGTTCGAACTTGACCAGCTGGGATGTGGACGGTACCACAAAAGTGAGAGTCTCCCAGGATTGCTAACCTGGTCAAAAATGCACGCGAAAGCCGGATGTGTGACCTAAGGGTTTTCAACCCAAGGGTGCCTAACGCACACCGCAATCACATCTGAAAAAACACTCCGGATGAACGAAAAGAAGAAGAAGAAGAAACCGTACATTATTCTAATAATCAAACAGTACAATATTCTAATAAGCAAACAGTATATTATTCTAATAACCAAACAGTACAATATTCTAATAATCAAAAAATGCAACATTCCAATAACTAAATAGTACAATATTCCAGTAACCAAACAGTAAAATATTCCAATAATCAAACAGTACAATATTCTAATAATCAAACAGTACAATATTCTAATAATCAAAGAGTGCAATATTCTAATAATCAAACAGTACATTTGGTCAATGAACAAACTATTTTAAATGTCTATAAAGACGCTACTTTAATATACGCTAACTTACCTCGTTTGCGCTGTTCCCATTTGTTACATTGAAATTATCATGAAATATCCCTCTCATATGCTCCAGCTCAAACACACCATTCTTCTTATCGGGATTCTGGTTTTCTGTAGAAAAACAAAGAAGGCAACGAAAAGGAAATCTGCATTATCAACATCATTATTGCCTGTCGTTTTATATTTCTTTCAGTTTAGTTTTGTTTTCTTGTTGTATTATGAAGTTCGTATAGCCGAAACGTTGATTTTCTCCACGTTTGCATATGTGGTTGTAAAGCTAACATCGTATACTTTCTATATTATCTTCTTTGCCACTTAACCAACAGTATACGATGTCAAGTTCACTGTATGTGATTTATGTGTGTTGTGGTTTGAGACTGAAAGTAAACCAAAACAATCAAGCCCGTTTCAAAATAGAGCATTACATATAAAAACAAATAAAACAAATGGATTATAGATTCAGTACAACGGTGCAGTGATTCTGGAATCGAAACCTTCCCTTTTTAAAATATACTTCTCGTATTTTATGACTCCATGGGCGACTCAACCTCATAGCACTGGAACTACGAGTGCAGCATTTACTGGAATGCACGCAAGCTATCGCAATCACTACAGAAGACAGTCTGGACTATTCAACTTAAATATTACTGAAAAGTTCTTCGAACTTCGTGGGCTAAAGATACCTTCGTTCGTTCGTTCGTTCGTTCGTTCGTTCGTTCGTTCGTTCGTTCGTTCGAGACACACACACAAAAAAAGTCGACCTTGTTCAATCTACCTTATCCATCGTTGGTTATAATCGAGGTACGTGTTTTGCGGTCCTATATTCTGTCTTTTTGCGTTGTTTAAATTATTTTTTCTCGTGTAATAAATTCCATGCCTGTGAATACAGCTGGTGCGGTTTCTATTGTGCTCCTCAGTCTGTCAGTGACGGCTCAGAGAAGAACAACACTGACACCCGAGAAGATGTGAGCATCAAAGACAAGCTCACAAACAGCGTTATGCCTCGGAAATTGAAATACATTGGCCATATTATACTGTGAAGTGGTATGGAAAGAACATTGAAGACATAGTTTCTGGAAGAGGGACAAGGGTGGACCAGCAGGAAGATGGATACCGTACACAGCAGACACTTAGGGCATGAGGCGGGAGAACTGACAAGTGATGGAGACATTTCTCGACGGGTAGAGATGAGTGCGACGTTCTGCAAAAGAGACCTCCTGCATGATAACGATGAAAGTTGGAGAGATATTGAAGACGTTACTGCTGGAACGACGTATGTTCTGGAAAACATAGGTCCAGTACCACATTTCCAGTATCAACAATGACATAAGAACAGGACCGTGTGAGTGTTTATACCGAACGCATATAGTCCCCAGTTGACCAGACACCACAACACTATACGGCAGGCGCGTTGATGCAATGACTAGAACTCTGCGCTGACAACGATGTGAGCAGGATGGGATGAGGGTTCGATACCTGCACTTTCGCCACGTGAGAGGCAGACTGGCCATATACTCCTCAATGCACTCATGTCAAATAAATATGATGGCTGTAATCTTCACACACCCACAAGAGACTTGTGCTACGGAATATGTTATATATATATATATAATTTGAGCCATAATACACTATATAAAATTGATATATATATATAGTTTTTTTTAAAGTTTTAGTCGATGGATCAACATCACGGCACACGGGTGTAACCCATAAGTGCTCCGTTCTCCTCCTAACTCAAACCTGAGTATGGAGAAACTCAGCTCAGTGCACGAACTCCGTACCATCTGCGAGGATCCTTACATACTTTGGGTAGATATTTAACTCGAAATTTTACCCGGGCAGCGCCGTTAGGCTACTCTTTTTCGATTCCCATCTGCCAAGGGATTTTTTACGTGCGCGAGAATACGGAGGGCGTCCGATCTGACTACCCAGAGACCAAGGGAAATTTTATTACTAGAAGTCCACGTGAAAAAAATCCCGTTCCTCACCGGGGCTTGAACCCGGGACCTCCAGCACTCGAGGCGGACACCATGTGTATATATATATATATATATATATATATATATATATATATATATATATATATATATATATATATGTGTGTGTGTGTGTGTGTGTGTGTGTGTGTAGAGAGAGAGAAAGAGAGAGAGAGAGAGAGAGAGAGAGAGAGAGAGAGAGAGAGAGAGAGAGAGAGAGAGAGAGAGCTATAATGGGGGACGCATTTACGTAGTGGCTAGACACTTGCCTGCCGGCATTTTGGTTATAAGTTCGAATCTGCATCGGAGCGAAGATTGTTAAACTGACCCTGGTTCCGTGGACGATCCAGTCTAACAGTGGTACCAGATGATGTCTTGGGAGGTAAAGCCAGCCTATGTATTACTGACCACATCACCCACCGAGAGCCGATTGGTCTATACAAATATGGGTGTGGCCATATACCGTATGGCCAATGCGCTTTAAGGCATGTGAAATGGCCTTGTACGTTTTAAATTATAAAGCTGCATGGAACTATAGTAACTCTCAGACTGGTCGAGTTTATTGAACTCAGATAGTTCTAAATTCACCATTCACCACCAATGAAACAAAAACAATAATTTCCATTTTATAAACACAAGAACAATCATTTCAATTTCATGTAAACAAGAACAATCGAATACAGCGGTTCTAGAAAAACTAATTAAAAAGAAAGTCGATGAAAGAAATACAAAAGAGGCAAGTGAAACATTTCGGTTTGTTAAAAGACATAGAAATCTTATAAAAACCATACCGTAGGGTAAGGAGGAACGCAAGCGAGCAGGAAGTAGACAACGAAACAAGTTGGAAGATAGTATCAAGAGATGGACGAACATCAATTTGGCAGAATGTACAGTGAAGGCGAGAGACAGTGTTGGGGATAAATTGCAGTCTTCATTGTGAAGACGGCACCTGATTGATTGATTCATCACCAAGCTGTACGGAACTGAAGGGATAAAGAAAGCCTGTGGTCCAATTACCAAAAGAAGTGCACCACTGAAAACCTTGACTGGAGAAATCATCACTGATAATAAACCATAGACGGATAGATGGGTAGAGCACTATTTGTAGTTTTAATCAAGTGAGACCAAACTAGCGGATGATGCCTCAACACCATAGAGGCCCTGCCAACTCTTGACCACTTTGACACACTTCCCACCATAACAGACGTTAAGTGTGCTATAAATGAACTTGCATTTGGCAAGGCTCCAGGTAAGGATGGGATTCCAATAGAGGTTATCAGGAGTGGGCAAGACACACTCACTCTACAGATCCATCTTCAGTCTTCGTAGACTTAGGTAGATGGATAGGACACGTTATGATGATGGATGATGGTAGAGTACCAAAAGACATCTTTTTTGGTGAATTGCAGATGGGTAAGAGATCTCAGGGTCGGCCTCTACTACAATACAAAGATGTGTTTAGCGGGACATGATTGATACCGGCAATGATAATGCACATTGGGAGCAAATCGCCGCAGAAAGTGTTGCATGGAGGGCAAACATCAGAAATGGAATAAATACGAAGGAGAAAATGATTGCAAATAGGTCACACACTGAGCACATGAGACGTAAGATGGTACGTAATGGTGAAAATGACCATGTTTTCACATGCATCCACTGTGGACGAACATTTACAGCGCGAATAGGCCTTATCAGTCACATTCGCTACCGCCATGTGTTGTAGTTATTATGCCTGTTTGAAGCAAATGTAACAAACTATCGTCTGTCAAGACGGCAAGGTGCCAATAGATGTACGGAACTATTGAACCAGAGCAGGCATAAAGCGCATGTGTTGCATAAGTGGGAAAACAACACATACATTTGAAAACAGGGTACGAAGTCACTGCAGAAGAAAGGCACCCAGAGTCGTAACCCCACTTTGGGCCCGATACCAGAGAGTGTCTTGAAGTCAAAGGGCCCAAACATTCCGTAAAGGGGGAAACACTTCTGACGATCGGAAGCACCCTGTTGTGCTTGCTCCCCGGCGGAGTTTTTATCACTTACTATACAACTCAGAAAACCTTACACATTGTATGGTACTTCACAACCACAGTCTAGTCTTTTCATTCTTCATTCCTTTAATGCCCACTATCGCACTTAATCCATACTCACATTAATATTCAAATCGAAACATTTTCCGCTCATTCCGTGCTAACTTGAGAAAAGCGATGGTAGATTATTCCGTGTAATAATACTTGCCCGCATTTGTATGCAAGCATTCAGCTTTTGGTGATCTCTATGTATATTAGCCTTTTGGGCAACTCAATATTCCGGTTAACATATACAGCCTGGCTATATGTAAGGGATCCGTAAAGAAGATGGTAAATGGTTTGATTTTATGGTTGTGACGAAGACGGGAAGAAGCGGTTTTACTAGAAAATACAAGCATAGGATTATACAGAAACGATGTACATTCTCTCCTTAGATATGATACCTAATATGGCAGAGTAAACCGTGTTCGCTGTCATCTTGAGAAATAAATATGTGTTTCGTTTGTCTTTTCAAAAAGCAAACTGGTCAAATATGTATGACCCTACGATAGGTCAAGCAAACCGGTAGGGGAATTTACTGGCTCATGTACTATTGCTCAATAATTATGGAGGGAATTGAAAGAAAAGCCTGACTGTCAACGCTCTCATTGGAATACACAGAACAAAGGAACAACAACAGCTAAAGCACGGAAGAGACAGGGGATATTTGGGACTTGGACTAGGAAATAAAGAGCCAGCATTAGTAGAGTTCATGAGCAAATCAAACTCCAAATATTAGGAGGACTCGCAGATATGAGGATAAAGGGATAAAACATGAAACGAATGCATGACAATTACGTTCTTATATGGAAATGGTGTCGATCAGCAAGCAAAGAATAAACACGAGGTGGGTTTTATACTACCTCCTAAAGGAAAAAAAAAACCGCGAGACATCGTCACACACTAAATTTATATAAGTAAGAACAATATTAATGCAGATTAAAGAAGGCAGTAAACCAACAACTATTATGCAGGCATACGCTCCATGTACCGATACTTACAGCGATGAAGACAAACAATCCAATGGTTTGATAACCTTACAGACATGTTAAATAATGTCAACGACAGAAAGAAAACACAAATACACTCGCATAAAAGGTTTCGGAAGAGGTTTCGATGCGGTAGCTCGTCGACCGCTAAGTGAGGGAAACACTAGTCACCTAGTCCCTCAAGCATCTATATATATATATATATACACACACACACGAAGAGAGTGGGGTGGGGAGGTAGATAAGGGATCATATCCTGAGGTTCGACTAAATCACGGCTTAAGAATATCTGGGAGAAAGGGGGAGGGGTTAAATTAGGATATGACTATACATGTAACGCAGAGTAAAACAGGGGTTCTTATACTCTTTTTGAGTCAAAATATGAGGGCCATGAACTGAGAGGGTCATACCCATTCCCCCTTTCCTTCATATTTCTTCTCCTGATGATCATCAAGGCAGTTAACGACATGCTGGACCACTGAATCAACATTAAACGTGAAGCTATTTGTAACTAACGAGGAACTCCAAAACAGAGATGAGTTCATTATATCAACTCGCTTTACTGTGTTACCATTAAAGATAGTGATCAAAAGAAGAAGCGGCAGCAGAAGAAAAGGCAAAAGAAGAAGAAGAAGAGTCAGAAGAAAAGGATCAAGAAAAATAAGAAAGAAAAAGGAAACGAAGAGGAGGAACAAGGTGAAGAATTATGGAGAAGCGTTATGATAAATGATGAGGAAAGAAAGGTAGTTTTTCCCAACAGTCGTCGCCACGCAGTGTACAGTCTCAGACTGGAAAATATTTACCTCCGACAATAAATATCGTTTTTCAAACCAAGAAAAGAACCTAATTCTACAGCTGCTTCAAACCAACATCTTAACCGCTCGGCCAGTCAATCTTCTAAACAACGGTTCCTAAACCCCATTTCAGTCGAGCTAATTCTGGCACTTTTACTGAAAGAGTATTCAAGCAGACATAACTGTCATCTGTCATCTATTGCCCATAGTACCTGTGGTGTAGGGCAGGGAGGTCTTAAACCTGAGGAATTAAGGCCGCCTGGCTAGTGCGGTGGCCGCGAACTGTTCAGATTAGGGTTTTCCTTTTTGCCCCTTTTTTGACATAACTACACCCGTTTATTCACAACCAGTTCAACCCCTAAACTCACTCCCACGACACTGGATTTAATTTTGTTAAGTAAACAAGCTGATTTGTCAACAAAATAATCATGTCTGATCCCCCAGACTATTGGCCAACAAATCGCATACAAGTGATAATAAAAATCACTCTTTCTTTCGAATCTTAAAGACAATTAGCAGGGAATCGTGGTAGAGCTGTCGTTGACACGCTTGTCTGCCAGTCTGGTGCTCCTGATTTCGAATCTTAAAGACAATTAGCAGGGAATCGTGGTAGAACAGTCGTTGACACGCTTGTCTGCCAGTCTGGTGCTCCTGATTTCGAATCTTAAAGACAATTAGCAGGGAATCGTGGTAGAACAGTCGTTGACACGCTTGTCTGCCAGTCTGGTGCTCCTGATTTCGAATCTTAAAGACAATTAGCAGGGAATCGTGGTAGAACAGTCGTTGACACGCTTGTCTGTCAGTCTGGTGCTCCTGATTTCGAATCCTTTTCAACGCGGGGATTTGTTTAGTCTTTCTTATTGTCCTGGGCCCTGAGCAGACCCAGGCAAAGATGCGTACCGGAAGATTCTGTTCCTCATCTTTACTGAACGTTCTATCCTCATTCATTGAAGTAGCGTTGTAGCTCTTTATAAACATACAAATCAGGATATATAATTGCGGTGTTCCCTTATATTACACTGACATTTTGTGTGTTCGTATCTTCCGTAGAGTCTTATTCGTAAGATGTCGGGCCTGGGGCAGGCATAGGCGATCATGACGTCTCAGTCCTCTCTGTGATTTGATGTATTGGTGTAGGTGATAACAGAAATGAGATGTCTGAGAAGAATACTCAACGTATCAAGAAAAGAGAAAATCAGAAATGATGAAATCAGGAGTAAACGTGGGGTAATAGCAGCGCTCGGTTTCATTAGAAAACAGCAAGTGGAATGGTTCGGCCACATAACTAGGCTACAAACTGACAGTATACCATAACAAGCAATACGAACAGACCAAATAGAACAAGAAAAAGAGGCCGACCATGTAAACGATGGACAGAGGAAATAACAGAGTCCATGGGAATCTCGATATACAAGTTCGAAGTCCATAAACGGTCACTCTCCCACTGTTTATGCTTCACTTCGACACCGCAAGGTATAAGATGAACAAGATGAGATGAGATTAGTTGAGATGATGGTGAAGTTGATATTGCTGATCTTAATGTGTATCCATTTTTTTAAAGCTTTTCACATATATTTTCTCAGTCTGTCTCTGCTCCTCTCGTTTAGTATTCATTCCACCAAAATAAACTTTTTTAAAAAATTTCTATTCAATCTCTTCTGTGCAAATGCCCCATAAATGTCACTTGTTTGTCTCTAATTCTTATGATAAATGATCTTGCAACACATGTAGTTGTTAATACCTCAGCCTTTGTTGTCTTCCCTAATTCACGATATTCTCACCATTCTTCTAAATAAATAAATAAGTAAATAAATAAATAAATAAATAATTTAATTAAAAAATAAATAAATAAAACGAAAAACAAACAAACAAACAAACAATATTATCACTGGTTTCCAAACGTCTCTTCTGCTGCCCTTTACCCTCCATAGGGGCATATGCCCTTCAAGCAACCACGCCAAGCCACTGCTGTCACCAGTACCTCCCTCTATGTCCTCCCAATATTATTTCTGTCCGTCCGTAATTCTCTTCTCTGTGTGTTGTTAGGTCACCCGCTTTTTCGTTTGCCTTATGGGTGCCAGCCAAGAAAGTGTCTACCGTATTTTCAAATCCAGAGGACAAGACAATAAAAACAAACACATATACACACCCGAGTAATGCCTCAGTTCACGTAAAGAAAATAATTAATGCAAGGAGAAATAAGTGAAAATAATGTACATCTGTGTTTCATTATATTAAGAAAGTAATAGCTAAAATACTGAACGTAAACTTTGCCAGGAAATTACAATCAGCCCAAGATGATAGGTTTAACTGCTGACATCCTGTAAAGTACATGAAATTAACTTTGTTCATTATATATTTCAGTCTATAGTTACTAGTGGATAACCATTAATGTTACAAAATAATATTGCTAACATAGTTAACTTCTGGGATCACCTTCTAGTTACTCCGCCATGAAACTAAAAATCTACTGCTCTCGACCACAGCGGCTAATCTTTATTCCCCTGGTTGTCTCAGGCTGCCTGTTAAGTTCGGCCACCTGTCTATACTCAACGGTGCCTTTTGCATTTGAATCACCACTAATCTGTGAACAGTCTCAGCTTTGCTATAAATGTAATTTGTTCATACTCGATTACAAACGTTTCCCTGTAGGCCTTGTTGCTGGTAACTCAGTAATATGACGTCATGTCTTTGCGGAACATCTGTTTCTATTAATTTCTTGATGAGGTGTACTTCAAACTAACTATGCTTTGCTACTTTAATCACAATTTCTGTAGTTGCAAGAATTCAATTAATGAAGACAACCCGAGTGGTTTCAGGGGCGGATAATATTTCAGAGAATATGCGAGGGATGATCAAATGAAATTATTTGTCCAAAATAAATGAAATTTACAAACAATATATATGAACATTTTCTCTTAACACTATGTACCTCTATAGTTTAGTTTAGTTTAGTCGTTGGATCAATATCATGGCACACGGTTTAACCCATAAGTGCTCCGTTTTCCTCCTAATTCAAACCTGAGTCTGGAGAAACTCAGCTCAATGCACGAACTCCGTTGCATCGGCGAGGATCCTGAAATACTTTGGGTAGATTTTTAACTCGAAATTTTGCACGGGCAGCGCCGTTAGGCTACTCCTTTTCGATTTCCAACCGCCAAGGGATTTTTTACGTGCGCAACAATACACACGGGAGTCCGATCTCACTACCCAGAGACCAGGGCACATTTTATTACTGGAAGTCCAGGAGGATTTTTTAAATAAATCCCTGTCCTCACCGGGGTCTGAACCCGGGACCTCCAGCACCTGAGGCGGACACCATACCTCGTGATCACTCACGTACCTCTATAAACTTCATAAACTTGTATGGCCTTTCACCAAAGCGAAATAAGTTCATGCGCAGAGAGAATTACCGAAAGCTCCGCGTAGAGGACACACTCGACACAGGCTCCATCTACGCCCTCGTGTTTTCCGAAAATACTGTACTCATAACCGAATGGCACAACCCGGAAACGAATCCACAATCTTCGCAGCGCAAAGTCAGCAGCTTGACTGCATCGCCACGGCGTTAAAATTTAGTTGCATATCCTTTACAGGACGTCGCAGTCAAAGCCAGAATTGTTTGACTGTTTGGGATTTCTTGGCAAGATTACTTTCAGTAGTCTGAAATTGCTTTCTGAACTCGCACCACTGTATGAAAACCAACGCAAGCCGGTCTGCCCCCAAATGGCTCGCAGCTGTGTTTCGAACGCGGTATGGGGAATTGCGAATTCGGAGACCCATTATAAATGTATTATAAATCAAATGTGAAGTTTGTCCTATAGCGTTAACCGCAACTTATTCAAATAGTTGGAATAGGATTTGAATATCACAATATAGCGCAATGTGAAGGCTTATACTAGTGCTAGAGAATATAACATATAGACTAAATATCACAGCAGGGCAGACCAGGTCGTTAGCCTTGGTCGGTAACTGTTCTAGGATCGAAGCTCCGACTGGCGGACAGTTAGATCATTGCTCTGCTGATCTGGCAGCTTCTCCAGCTTGTCCTGTTCCAGATGTATTGATGTTACCTTTCCCCTAGAGTAAACTAGGCAGGCCGAGAGAGGGGTCATGCCGCACGGGCAAGGCATGGTTTCTACAATTCAGCCCAGGCTTTGTGCTATATATGGGCCATCCCTGGTCCCCGTAATGGGTTGTAGTTATTATGCCTTTTTTGAAACACAATGTTACAAACTATCGTCTGTTAAGATACGCCAAAGCGCCAGTAAATGACATTGCACTCGTATCTGTCGCAACAGTGCGTCTCAGGATGTGAGTTATAGATGCCTGTATAGCTATTCTCAACAGCATTTGTTGCTGGACCACCTGTTTAAGCGTGAGATCATGATCGTTGTCTTAGACCATGTTTAATGTAGTAATACACTTAATCATACCCTCACACAAGGGTGCGTGGCGCGACGCTGTGAGCTGTGAATTGCGTGTGAAAGGCTTTTAAAACTGCCCGAGGTTGTGAAGCGTGAAATTCATGTTCAGAGCAATGGCGGCTGGCTATGTCCCAGAATTGACCGGTTTTTGTTCCTTATGCAGAAATGTGTGGCTGCTGGTCTTCTGGTTTGGGAAAGTGACTGCCGCTTCCATCAAGGATGAATTGTATGTTTCGTAGAGGACTTTTGTGTGGCATTTTGGCAACGGCATTATGTACAGTGAATTGTTTTTACATCTGTCCGAGGTTGTTTTGTTGCGTGAACTGCATTTCGGAGGAAAATGGCGTAGCTGGCTAGGAAACATGTAGAAATGGAACAGCAACATCTAGAAACTTTGTAGGTGAACATCTGGTTGGGAAGGTGACTGTCAATTCCATCAACGATGAACTGTGTGTTTCGTAGAGGACTTTTGTGGTGACATTCTAGCGGCGGCATTATGCACAGTGTGCTGAGCGGGCCGTTGTTTGTCGAGACTTCTGTATTTTCCACTTTTCACATGGGGCTATGGGGAACATATTATGTGATATTCACTGGCACGGGAACAGAGCATAATGGGGACGACCCTTTGCTGTGATGTTGGAACCGCGACTAATAACTAATGACTAATGACTTACACAAGGGGCCACTCATTCTTATACCAATTTTGTTGTTCTGATTTGTATAATGTCACGGGGTTGTTCCTCCGACACTGGATTTAGAGTGGGCCTCAAAAGTGTCTTTTTCATGGATAGGTCTATTTAATTTCATTCAAATCTTTTCCTACGATGGACAAAGATGCCATTTTGTAGTCGTCCCTGTACTAAATCACAGTCTTGTCTTCAATTAATGCGCTGGAATAATTGTGTATTTTTTATGGGGAGCATACGATTTATGTCTCGCCTGTAACACTCATTGTTATATTATTCTTTATGATATCGGATGACTCTGTTCCTTTAACACTGAATATAGAATGAGCCTCAAACGTGTTGCTCAGTGGAGGAGTCCTGTTTGACCGCTGTCATATAAGTCGCTTTCTACGTTGGACATAGCTGCCATATTGTACTGAAATTAGCATGCATTGTTTGCCACTTAAATAAAAAAGAAGAAAGAACTAGAGACTAAAAAAAAAAAAACACTAGACAACATAAACATTAAAAGCTATAGTTACCTAACTGGGATTCAAAACGATTACCTCAACATAACGACAACACGTCGCTGCAGAAACAAGCGTGCTTTGTCGCATTACCAACCAGACACCCCTAAAAAGGTGTCTTCGTTAGCCAAGTCTATCATCCACATGGACTCACAACTATGGAATATGGACATAATTCGTATCTAACCATTGAAATCGCACCACAGGTCTCAGAAATGTATATTAAACCAGCATAGGTCAAATAACAAACACATAAAAACATCTGGCCGCAACGCTGTGATCAGTATATTAACGAACATCTAAAGAAGATATATGATTGGTCGGTGCCAATGTGGTAAACACAATATAAAGAAATATAGATTAGGGAATAATTTGAGGCCAGTAATACAGCTCACAAATTAATTCACATGTATTATTTAGCGGTCATAGAGTTAGAAGAAAGAAATAGAGACTAGAGAACACTTGTGAGCTGTCTTAGTGGCCTCAAATGGATCCCCATTTGATATTACTGTGTCCCACAGTACGCCTCAGTATTAAATCATGTAATCTTGCCTTCATTGAATTCCTCTTCTTCTAGATATCTTCGCTCCATCGTTTACGTGTCTTCTCTTTGCTCTTTATTTATTATATTTTTCAATGTAGCTTTTCTGGCAAATGGTTCCAGTGCATTCTTGTGAGGTGGCCAGCCAATTTATGTGCATGCCTGTTTTCTGCCATAGTCGTCTTCTAATGTCTTCATTCCTAATTAGATCTCTCACGGTTATTCCCACATCAATTTTATGGCATCTAATCTCTGTTGTTATGATGTTACACTCATTAGTTAATTGAATACGTTGCTATAATGTTGTTCTTTTCTTGTTTGCCTAGCCTCAATGAGAGATGTTCATTAGCTTTGTGTACTTCTTCTACTGATATAATTGTTATGGATTCAGCAATGAGCCCGTGTTCTTGACTATGCACTTTGTCCAGTGACTGCAGATGCTTATCAGGGACGGTGTACCATACTTCTACGCTGGAACTCAAAGGCGATCTTATTGCCCCAATGGAAAGTCTTTATGTGCTCCCCAACTAGTACTTATGAGTTTTCTGAGTAGGTGTAGACTTCTTAGAGCGTTCCCTATTGCATTTTCAATATGATGTTTATGTGTAGTGTTCCAGTCACATATTACATCAAGCTTTGTTGAAGTTTTGTTAGCTTATTGTGACGTTATATTTCTCTTCCTGTGATATCAATTTGGCTACTGCTAGTTGGATTCTATAGTTTTCTTTGGTGGTGTGTTCACTGGCGCATGGAGTACCATATCTCCTGTATGAGAATCAGCTTCAACTTCCCATGGGGGTCTTCTATCAAGTGATTCAGTTTAAAAATGTTAGCTGCATATCCTTTCTAAGACGTCAAAGTCAACCGCAGCATTTATTTGGCTATTTATGATTGTTTGAAAAGTTTACGTTCAGTAGTTTGCCATTGATTTCTTAACGACCAGCCCTCATACCATTGTATGAAAGCCAGCACAATGAGGTATGCTTCCAAATGGCCTGCAATTGCATTTTGAAAGCTAAATTCGGGATTACGAATGACCTTCCTAACTCCTGCGCCACAGAGGAATAGTACTGGACAAATCACACCACCCTCCCCTCCTGTTGAAGCGCTTCATCACAGAACAACACTTTGATAACCTGCAGGCCGTGAATTGAGATTGTGGTCCTCCATTTGTGCGAGTATGACTGTACACATGTCAGAATGTTGCCCTCGATTCCACAGCTAGTGAGTGTTGCAATGTCACCTTCCTTGTCAAAGGTCTGCTTAAAATCAGTCCTTAATGCTAATACATTTTCTTATTCTGAAAGGTATCTTAATTTTGCTTACAATACAACCAGAAGAAAACACACACACACAGACACAGAGAGAGAGAGAGAGAGAGAGAGAGAGAGAGAGAGAGAGAGAGAGAGAGAGAGAGAGAGAGAGAGAAAGACAGTATGAAGGAGAGTAGCTCATTATGGCACAGTGAATACACACGTTAGTAAATGAAAGTCGTGCAAGTGAAGTGTAAAATATCCACACGAAGTTGATTATTGATCGCAAAACTAGAAGCAAATTGTCGAACTGAGGTCATTGATTGGAGAAAGCGACTTGACTTCGATCGGCTTACATGGAATGTGGCTAAAGTAGGACAAATAACTAACATTGCAAGGGTCGAATTGTCTTTACGCTCAAATAACGGGAAAATAGGGCATGGCATTAAGACATTCATGTAAACAGGCCAGGAGTCAACAAACATCTACAGCTGAGATTAATGGAACTACTTAGACGTTCGCTCTACATGGATAATTAATTTGTTGTAAACAAGGAGGCGTGTGTTCTATCCAGCCTGTAACTAATTGATTTAATAAGTAATTATGTATTGAGCTAGGAGAGTAGAGTTAGTGCAGGTGCTATGACTCTTGCTTGTGGGCCCAGTGGTCATTTGTTCGATTCCCCATTGAGTCTGATTTTAGACAAGTAAGAAAAGCTAATTTAAAATCGTCAGCTCTTAAGAAGTTGCTGTTGAAGCTATATGACAAACTTCACATTTTATTTATAAGACATTTATAACGTGTCTCCGAATTCGTTATCTCTTATACCGCTTTCGAAACAGAGCTGCGAATGATTTGGAAACAAACCCCCTTGCATTGGTTTCCATACAATGGTACAAGTAGCAATTGGACCCATGCATATACAGACAGATCAGCCAAAAATTCCATAGAAAATGGAGGAAGGGGAATTCTCCTAAATTTGAAAAATTAGAGTGAAAAAAAAAACAGTCAGAGTGGCAATTGGAAAATTTTCAAGTAACTTCAAAGCAGAGGTAGAAGCTTTGAAAACTGCAGCTGAAATGCACTTGATGGAGGAAAATAAAGAGAGGCAAATAGCTGTCTTCACAGATGCAAAGTCAGCTGTCTCAATACTGAAGAGCAAAAATAGCACAGAACTAGCAGACCTAAAAGCAGCACTCTATGGATTATGTCAGAAATTCCAAAAAAGTTGTAACACAGTGGATCCCATCACATTGCAGTATACCTGGAAATGAAGAGGCTGACAGACTGGCAAAAGAGGTCGGACGACTACCTCAGCCTGACATAGACACCTATAATGAGGTAAAGAGGTTTATAAAATGCATTTATGGAACTGTAATATAATAAAAACGTCCCTACCCTTTCCTAAGCATTGACTCCCTTAAAAATAAACAAATCCTTTCAATTACCGTTTAAGTAATTTACTTAATGTAGGAGAAAATAAAACAGCGATAGACTGACCGTGGTAGCTTAATCTATTTGGCTTTAATTTTTTCACGTACCTGGCAAGACCGGGACTGATGGGAAAACAAAGGACTAAAGTAGCCATTTTGAGGCAGACAATCAAAGGAAACAGACGTGTGTTCCCCGGGTGGGGTTTCTTTTCCAGTGTAGGAAAAGTATTTTGTCTTTTAAAATCATCATTCTCTGCAAGCCAATTGGTATGTTATCTACATTATTAAGATATAGTTTATGTATTACATAGACCAGCATGTTTAATTAAGAATTAGTTACATCTCTTAAACCCGGTGGATGATGTTTACTAAGGAAACAATGTGGGCGCCACGCGTAATTTTTTCCCATGTTTCCTTAAACCAAAAATTTTTTTAAAATCCCTTTTGTTTTTAAATTTTTTCTTTTAAAAACAATTATTTT
>JACEFZ010014842.1:0-46681 GCA_014155875.1 Cepaea nemoralis
TGACCCAACGCCCCCTTTTAAGGTATTTCTTTAAATTATCCACCCCGATTCCATTATTAATGGTAGCGGAAACAGACCGTATAGGCATGTAGGAGGCATAATTAAAGAATTAACTAATAAATTGGAATTTCAAATAAACTTCAGGAGATACCGGAAAAAATCTGTGCCAGTCTCTAGTCAGAGACTGAACATTTCAGATATTGGCTCCTTAACTTTGAAATTTACAGTTTAATTCTCATTAAGTGAAATGTTCACTATGAGTAGTCCTCATCAAAAAGAGGAGTGAAACAGCTTTTAGTTAGCGATTAGCTTACGTAAAGTTATTTCAGTAATTGCCTAACTAACATTAATATTCTCATAAGGGAAGAATTAAGAAGGGCAAAAATAAGTGGTACAATAGAGGCGCGCGACTCAATTGTATTTTCTTTAAAAACTAACCGAGTAACTAAATTCTAGATAATGCTCGAAGCCTACTAAAAGGTAGATGAATCAGAAATCAATCGCAAGGCGAAACAGATTTCTACATCTCAGTTCTGACTAGGATTATATGCCAGCATTAAATATGTGAAAGCAGATCCAGACTAACAGAGATTAGCTTAAATAACTGATACGAATCAGTAAAAGCAACAATTAAATAAACAACTCTTGAAATAGATGCTGTTTATAAATAGGACGAACTCCTTGACGTGAAGACAGGGGAAACGCCTAAAACTTATATAGTGAACCCATGCTAGAAAAATGGAATATAGCTGTGTAAAAAACAAGCAAATTGGAGCATATAGCTGAAGAATTGCTTGATATGTACTAGATTAGGAATTTCAATCAGGAATCCAGCTAGTAAAGTATATAACAGTTCAAAGATAGACACCTTAGTCAATCTAAATAAATCCAGAGTTTCCACGTATTAAATGGAGGAAAACAAAACTGGAGAGAAACATTAAGAGTACCTTACCTGTTATCTTGAGGACACAACTCAGGAGACGCCAGTATTAGAGGGATATACAGATGTAATAGTAATTTTACAAAAACTAGTAATCCACATCCATAACTGGAAAGTGAATCAACAACTTGATTGTCTGGAAGACTATCACAGGAATCACAAAAAGGGGCTTTTAACTTCTCACTGAACTGATTATATATGGTAGGAGACATTACGTCGGAACCTACATAACAATGTATGTTGCTAGGTTGAAAATAGTCCTAAAACCTGGAGGGAGGTAGACGACGATCAATGTACGCCAAGCGACGCAAAATTGCTCGTAATTCACCACCAAAGCAACAAATACAGAGTGAAACTCAAACACATCAAGTTAGAATTACTAATAAGGATTCTAGCGTAAAATAGATCTAGGTTAGAAGGAAAAGCAGAGAGAGAGAGTAAGCTAAGAATTACTTCATTTCTGATAGATTCATGTTCCCCGTAATATTCGGTTCAGAGCGGAAATCTAGAAAAGTTGGACCTTGTTTACATGTTAGACGAGATTCTCCGGGAAAACCCACAAGAGAAAGGGACACCACTCTAATCAGTAGTTATCAAAACTGATCGGAAAATCCCATAACTCGACTAAATACCCAAACACATGATGTGTTGGATGAAAATGTATACAACAGGAACCATATTTAGCTTCCTTTAAATATCAGATCTATAGTTAAAACAAACGACTAACTTACAGGGAGACGGGCGAGTTTAATAGGCTATCAGTAGACGCAGAATTAACCGTCGGTTTTAACATAATCTCAAGATTGATAATCTAATGAGAGAGAAATCAAGCTTAATGATGATATTTCAATTGCTTCAAAAAGTCGGTTTGATGCAGACAAACTAGTACTTGAAAGTAACAAATTATCAGATAACCACTCATATTTCAAACAATAGCTGACAACAGTGGAGAGCGTGCTACACTTTCTCACTAAAAGGGAAGTAAGCCATTAAGGTTATGCCAGTTGTCGTGACTATAAGAAAATGGACGTGGCCCTGATAGATTATCTAACATAGGGAAGTAATGTAGGAAATTACAAAGGGATGGATACTAGGTGAGTCAATGTAAAGACGGAAATTGTAGAGTACTATTTGACCATTTATTTTCTGAAAGAAATAAATGGCTTAAATTGGGGAGGCGTGTGGTATAATAAAAACGTCCCTACCCTTTCCTATTTATGGACTCCCTTAAAAATACACAAACCCTTACAATTACTGTTTAAGTAACTTACTTAATGTAGGAGAAAATAAAACAGCGATAGACTGACCGTGGCAGCTTAATTAATTTGGCCTTATTTTGGCCTACATACCTGGCCAACAGTCGTCGACTGATTGTAAAACAAAGGCCAGTGTAGCCATTTTGGTCAGTACGACGACAAAGAACAGACATGTAAAAGTTTTCCCTTCTGGGAGAAGGCATGTTGCCTTTTAAAACCATGATTCTCTTCAAGCTATTGGTATGTTATCTACATGATTAAGATATATTTATGTATTACCTAGACCAGTATGTTTAATTAAGAATTAGTTACAATTCTCTTAAACCAGGCTGGATGATGTTTACTAAGGAAACACAGGTGGGCGCCACGCTGTAATTTTTCCTATGTCTTACAATTTCAAATCCATATGTTAATATCTTGTATAGGCATTATGAACTTATATCTCACTAGTAGTGCTATAATCTATGAATATTATGTGTACTGTAAAGTATCAACTCTCATGCCTGAAACACATTCTAGAGATTTTCTCAATGTAGGAGCAGACCCCTGATTCATGCTTCATAGTAAAGAACTAGTGTCTGTCAATTTCATATTCCTATGTTAAAACTTCTAGGCACTGTGAACAATATCTCACTATTTATGCTTAGAAATCTGCAAATAATCTATGTACTATAGAAAGGTGTTTTATCCATGCGGGGACATACAAATGATTACGCATATTCCTGACTCTTACTTAGTCAGGGGATAAAATATTTTGCCACATCATAATCTGTAACTTGGAACTATAGTGTTAAATTTTAGTACCATTCTTTTGTTAACAGATTAGTAACCACTCCATATGAGGGTGAACATATAATCATTTCATAAAATAGTGTTAGGGACAGGCCATATTTGAATATAAATTCATGAACAATTAAACGCGTGATGTAAATGCATGTTCGGATAGGATTCACTCTGCATCACCTCACTGTAGTAGGAACAGAAGCGAAGATTGATGTGAATAAATTGCTTGCAATATTCAGAAGACTGGACCATGCGGCATAAGTTATTCTTATAAATACCCTCCGAATAATAGCAGTCATTGGAAAAACATATCACAGCGATTACTATCCTCATGTGCTGTACGCAGTGGGGGAAAACAATGGATGGTTTAGTTTATGAAGATAATTCAAAAACCTAGGCTCCCTGCATCATCATTATGATTATTATGTATGATTATCATGTACTTAATATCAGAGAAATGTACATGTATGTTTTTTTTGGTATGAGAATTTTCTCTGTTCTGATTGTTACTTTTTACTGTGGGAATATACATTTTAATGTTGCATCTTGGGATTAGAGGATGTTGATGTAAGAATCCATGGGTTTGTCAGTACTTTAAGCAGCCAAGGTTGAATAGTCTTGACCTAATGATGAGTATAGTGCCGAAAGGAAGACGCGGCATTAGAAACCACAGGGATTCTGTATAGGCTATTCTCTTCAAGTAATGAGAGAGACAATATCAACATGTTGGATGGACAGAATGACTTCACCCATCCAATAGTCCCAGTAACAACAGAACAAAATATAAGTGAGAAAATACCTTACTCACTATGAAGAGTCAGAATGGCTCTACTCAGCAATGAGGGACAGTGGAACATGGACACCCACTCCTTTCCCCTTCTCCCCTTGTTGTTTTGTATTTGTGTTTGTAATTGTGTTGTAAACCTTTTACCATAACACAGTAGGTTAATGCTAGTGTTGTATTCTTTGTCATCCCTTTTCTATAGAAGAGAAGCAGGTGGTGGTTGAATTTGGTGGGACTATATCACTAACACTGGATCCTGGGTAAACAGCCATAAAGTGAATGTCCAAACCATAGTCTGGATCTAGCCATACCTCAATGTTTACTGCGGCGCTCAATAGCTCCATAGCGAGCAACAGATAAATTAGAAGACAACTGACGGGGTGACTGATTAAGTCCTATTTTAGTAGGAACATCCCACATGTGGACTTCAAGATCTAATAATCTACAAAGATGAAGATCAACAGAGTAACGGACAACAGTGTATCGTCTGCTTTACGTCTGAGAAGTATCACCTATAAGCCTTATCACTCAGCAAAATCAGTGAAACTATGGGACAATCCTACAAGTTACTAAAACTAGCAACAGTGAAAGCCCTTCAACTGTTGGTTGGATTACCAAGTTAATATCCACAATGGATAAGTCTTCGAAAGAACATCTCACAGCTGCAAAAGGCAAACATAAGGTTTCAGCCATGCAACCCCAAGTTCTAGCTATGAACACCAACTCAAAATGGGAGAAGACACTGAACCACATAAGCCAATACAACCAAGGTACAAACTGAATATCATCTGAAACATAACTACGAAACCAGATTACCTCAAGGTTCCAAACCCTGAACACCATCAGATAAAAGACCATATGAAAGCAACTAAATGTCTCTACATCAGCAACAAGAGGAATCATCCAATTGTTTGCAAACCTGTTACTGTGCTGGATTCATTCATCTGTGCATATATGTAGGTATAGATCAATTGTGGCCCTAGTCACAGATACTACCATGAGATGCCTCTCAGTCATATAAAGTTCTACACTGAACTAGATAACAACGACTAACTCTTTGCTGGTCCAATGTCAACCTAAATGCCATGGGTTATAGACTCGCGACTTGGTGGGTGTAAAATCTTTGTTGAACTACTTGGGATTCTGATATTAAAAGCAGAGAAGCTGAATGGACGTCTACTTGGCACCATGTATGGTGAGATGGTAAAGTACCTTCTGCAGAGCTTAAGTGGAAATTCCGGAAAGTTAGACCAACCTGAGGCCCCAAATTTCAAAAAAAGACACCGAGCCTACTGCAACAGAGTACTCGAATATTCTAGCCCGCAGAGGGATTTGGGATTGTGTGTAATTTCTATTTTGGATTATAAAGTATGATTTGCACCAGCCAATTACCAGTGACTAAATAGTAAGAACATAACTGAGTGCATTAATTCGGTACCCAGATAATGGGGAAAAAGGATCTAATCGACAGCAAAGGTGGACCCATAACCGCACACCAGGAGATAGACTCGATTAATTAATTTAATTAGTACAAACTGCTGTTTATATGTTGGTTTTTGTTTTCTGAAGGTAACAGGTCAGTAGTTTTTTTTTCCAATGGTATATAGATGGTATAGTATTTTGACACCAACTCATTATTTTTAACAATGAGAGAATGGTAAAAGGTGTCAGAAACATGTTATTTTGGGTTCTATTTAATATCTTTATTTGCCTTAATTATGAGGGAAAATGAAAGTAGACCCAATTTGTGGTTGTTGTGTTGTTTGTAATAACATTGTTGTTGTTTTTTGGGGTCACTGGGTACTATGTTGTAATACTGCATATCATTCCCATGCCTGTCTGAAAATGCATAGTGTTTATTACACCGATATATATATATATATGTAACTGCAGATCTTGAGTTAATACCTGAACTGTTTGTCCAAAAGTGTTGTGTACATCAAGTAAATGTGGTGTCCAACAAGTGGTTGTTTATATGTTGTGAGCAATCAATATCCTTCTAGCATCTATAGTTAATTTAAAGGGTGATGAAGTGGGAAGGGAAACCTACACACAGATGCCATTGTTTCAAGGATGGAACTCTTTCCTCCTGGGATTTGTGGTAAATATCCCGGATCACCCTGCATTCTTACCAGTGACAGAGAATCAATAAAACCCCCTAGACATTTTAACGAATTATTCTCAGGAATTAAAATCCACATCCCACAAGCATTACAACTTATTCTATTCGCCACTATACTTACGCTCATATGTACATATCACATTATAACAATACAAAGTATTATAATAATAAAATTAGACATTAGAGGTCATACAGTTAATACATATACAATAAAATATACATCATTGATGCCTTTATGCACACATAGGATACCGTTCTTGTCCTGTGGAATTTATGCACACGTAATTAAATCACTCGTGTTCAATGTTCGTTTCCGTGCTGAAATGTTTGGCATGTCTTCTCTCGCATTCGATTATTGACGTCTTCTGTATACCATGATGTTGTCTTTCCTTCTGTATAGTGCTTAAGACTGTTCACCAAGTTTAGCCAATTTGTAAGTTCATTTTGTAAAATTGCTGGAATTCACACGTATAAAACACGAATTAATTTTGAGTGTGGCCAAGTGTATGTCTTTGCCATAGTTTGTAGGTTGGCATCTGGTTCATTAAACTGCTCATTAGAAATGAATGTCTGTACTTGTGAAGCTGTCGTCGTTGTTCGTCGATTTCCAAAAGGTAGATTCTGTAGATACTCGTTTGAAAACAAAGTCAATATGGGTATAACTTACTGTTTGATACCTGAAATCACATGTTGAGTCTTACTGTTTTGTTGAAAGACCGTTTATGTTGGTCTGTACAATGGAGTGTGCTAGTATCATAGCGCTGGAGTCGTACAGCAGACAAGGCAACTCTGGAGTTACTGGATCTAAGGAAATAAAGTGGGTTACGGTTAAAATTTTCCGAAGGGTGGGGATGTTCAAATTTCATGTTGAGATCATTTTGAGTGCTATCTCCAAACCCGCACTCGTACATGTGTGTATACATTCAATAGTTCAAACAATAATAATACACCATGTATAGTTTTGAAAAGTAATCGTGCATGTTTGTATGCTTTTCTGCAATTTGTGTCTATTTTCCAAAATATGTAGGGTAATTTGTTGCTGATTTTTGTCAATAATTCCACTGACTGGAGATTTACATTGTTCAGCATAAGTGTGTGTCTGAGTTGATTTGACATAGTGTTTAGCAGTGGTAACAACAAACTTTGGTTCAACAGCAATGATACAAGTAACAAAGTTTGCTGGTTTGTCATGAGTAATATCATCTGTGTTGCGTCATGATAATGTGGAAATAAAACTGTCTGTGAAGACATTTGTTTTGTATTTACAATGAGCAGTGCAAGTATAAACATCCACTGTGTGCACTTGGTTATGTGTGTAGTTAACAGGGAGTACATGGAGTATAGTATGTCACATAATGATTTGTTATCTTTCCTTGCCCTTGTGAAATGCTTGTTTTCTGCACCTTTTCCTTTGTGATGATACACACCGGTTCCTGTTTCTTCTTGTTGTAAGCTGGTATGGTGTGGTACTTTGTTCTGTTCATCATGTTGTTGTATGATGAGTGGTGTAGTTAAGGCAGTACTTGTTGTGGTGTTAACCTTTTTCTCTGTGTGAGTTTTGGACTCTGTGTAGTCTGTCACATTTAATACATTTCCAATTAATAAATCACAACATGGATTGTCTAATAAAGCACAAGTTACTCTGCCTGATAGAAAAGGTGATTTTATATTGGCCCATGCCATAGGATATTTCTCTAATGTCCCTGAAACAGTTTTGCAATAGATGTACTCATCTAGGTAGTCTTTAGGATCAGCTAGGGTCTTCCGAAGACCGATAAGACAGGACCCTGTGTCGCGTACACATGTGCATACTGTGTCATTGATGTAACCTTCATGGAATGTTAGTTTTCCTAACGACAGTCTTGAGGTTTTGTTCATTTCCTCACATTCTTGTTGAGTATTGACCTCTTTACATAAGGAATGAGGTTGAGTGATGTTAACAACATTATTAAAATATGGTACAAAGTCTGATGGGTAAAACTCAGTTTGTTCTGACTTTGCAGTGTTTGGTCTTGTTTTCGTCTCTGTGATGTTTACTTTTGCTACGTTCTTTGCTGAACTGTCTGTTGTAATGTTTATGGCTGCATTTGCTTTTGCTATCTGTATTCTTTTTACACCTTCACATTCAAAACGTCTGTGGCCATAAGCAAGGCAAAAATGACATTTTGTTCTATATCTCCTTTGATTTACCTTCCCCAGTTTTTGTGCTATAATAGTATTTAGGTATTCTTGATAAGTGGGATTCTTATCGCATATTCCATTTTCTGTATGTGGAGTGCTACAGTATTTGCACAGTACTGGTTTTGTTTTCTGTGATTTGTTTTGACAATCTGTGGCTGCAGATGCCGTTGCTTTCACAGTACTTTTCTGTTGAGTGTTCTTAACCAGGTTTATACTTTGGTTGTAGTATTCGCGGCATTTTTCTAGTAAGTTTTTGATAGGCTCTTTCTTATGTTCTTCTAAATATTTTCCGCATTCTGCTGGGAGTGTTGCTTTTAGTTTTTCTATAAGCAAGAAATTTATTACTCCTTGATTGTCATCTGAATGTTTAATTACCAATATTAGTTTTTTGAAAGATTCTTCTAATTCACTTATATACTGGGTGAATGACTTGTCTGTGGCTGGTTTCACATGTTGTATTTCTACGTTTAGAGTCTCACAAGAGGTTGGATAGTGTTTTAATATGTTTGTTTTATGATATTCATAGTTTTTACTTGACATATCTGGTATGAACTCTTGTAGTTTTTTATTTTTCATTGGTACGTATGTGTTGTACCATGCATACCAACACTCTTTTGGGATTTTGTATTCTTGCATTTTCTTTTCAAATTTCTGTAGCCAATCACGTATTAACTCAGGTTGTCTATTACAATTTGCTTTGTCTTGTGCATGTGTACCCTCGAAAACGTCATGCAAATTCCTGTGATGCTTTGTGCCCCACAACTGTAATTTGTATTCATCCTCCCACATTTTCTGTTAATTAATATTTAACTCTAGAAATGATGATATTTATTCAAGCAAATCGGAGAATGCAGATTTGGGTAATTAGCAATCAAAATTAATCAACTTATCTTTCTCTGCTGACTACTCGAACGCTTGATGTACAGAACGTGATTCTCGTGTTGGTTACCGCTGACCTGGTCTGGTTACGTCGGTCGCTTTGTAGAATTGAAACCTGCTGTGGAAAGAAATGATGTTATTTTCGTTCTGACTCTATTAACACATCTTTACTTTACAATTTCTAATATATATTATGGAATAGGTCTTCTTCTTCTTTTTCTTTACCAAAAGTAGCGTTCTTTTGTGCGTTCTACATGAGCATGTGGTTCATGTGTACTTCTGACACCATTATACCTGTCAGAGTCCTACTTAGTAGCTCTGTCTAGCTCGCTGGACTTTGACAGGCAAATTACAACATCTACAACACATCTACTAAGAACACATGAATGCAATCGGAAACTGGCAGGAGCTATCTCCTGAACAATCATTTATTACAATATATATTACAGGCTGACACCATAGTCGCACTTCACACTCAAACAATCGTTCACCACTAACAGCCACGCGCTAGCTCACAATGGCGATCTTTACACTGTCGCCCGCATGATCATTCACAATCACAACTTCACATCATCCCGCACATATCACAGTTAGTACATTCCTCGAATATCACTACACAACGTTCATCTCCATGTATCCGTCACAACCACTATCGTTCTAGCGTTCTCTAGATCTCCACACGTCCGTCTCTAGTCGCTGCCTCACACACACTGCCTCTCTCCTGGTTGACCTTCCCACATCACGTGGCTCTATTCACGGGATTCTTGCCTGACCGTCCGCTAGCCAAGCCGTGGCGTCTCTTACTGCCCTTTACCTCAGTCATGCTTACACTGACTCTCGCTTACATACCGGCACTTACATTCTCCCTTACATATGTCATATAAGACCATGACAGTGATGTTTACCATGAGTTTTAATTCACGGACGATGCCCACAAATGTGGGATGTGGATTTTAATTCCTGAGAATAATTCGTTAAAATGTCTAGGGGGTATTATTGATTCTCTGTCACTGGTAAGAATGCAGGGTGATCAGGGATATTTACCACAAATCCCAGGAGGAAAGAGTTCCATCCTTGAAACAATGGCATCTGTGTGTAGGTTTCCCTTCCCACTTCATCACCCTTTACATTATCTATGGTGCTAGAAGGATATTGATTGCTCACAACATATAAACAACCACTTGTTGGACACCACATTTACTTGATGTACACAACACTTTTAGACAAACAGTTCAGGTATTAACTCAAGATCTGCAGTTACATATATATAGGTGTAATAAACATTATGCATTTTCAGACAGGCATGGGAATAATGTGCAGTATTACAACATAATACCCAGTGACTCAAAAAAAAACAAAAAACAATGTTATCACAAACAATATAACAACCACAAATTGGTTCTGCTAACTTGACTCATTGTACCTAGATAAAATCACATTGGTCTAGGTGCAGAAACCCAACATATATATTTGTTTCTGACACCATGTACAATTATCATATTTAAAAATAATGAGTTGATGTCAAAATACTATTTACCTTAACCATCATTGGTTATACCTCAATAACACTCTTTATATGTCATAGAAGAAAAAAACACACATGAAAACAGTTGATACTAATAATTAAATTAATTAATTATAGTGTTCATTTAGGCATTGCGGATGGGTATTCTTCTCCAGTGCAAAGCAGTTAATGTCCATATTTATCCGTGACAGCAATAAATACTCACAGTCATGTTTAATGTCCACTGAAGTTTGTTGCGGAACAAATTATAATCCTTATTATGAAATAAATTCACCACATATCTCCTCCGTGGAGCTGAATTCAAGAATCTTCTTTGCGAACGGCTCGGTGTCAGTGTGAAATTGAGGCCTGGGTTGGTCATACCTTCAGGAGATGCATCTTTGGTCTTGGACTAAGGTTCTTCCCTATATCACCATATCTGATGAAAAGGATGCCTACCTTTCAGCGTCTCGGCTTATAATATCCGAATCTCAATTTTGTTCCCACAGATTTTTCACCCACCTAGTCATCAGTCTATAACCTATTCCACCGTTATTGGCATTTAGGCTGACATGGGACCAGCACAGAGTTCTGATTCATTATTTACTTTCAGTGTAGACATACAATTCTGCTTGTTATTCATTTGGTTCATCTGGAATTAATTCCAGGATTCTGCTGCAGGCATGGAACTGAAGAATATTGACTCCACCACATATCCAGGGTTGCAGCCATCAGGTGATTCCTGTGGTTGCAGGCGTAGAGGCATTTACTCCGCTAGCTGCTTCATATGGTCTTTTTTTTTTTTTTTAATGTGTTCAGGTTTGGGAACCTTGAGGTAATCTGGTGTAGGTATGGTTTTCAGTTGGCACCTTGGTTGTATTGGTTCAATGTCTTCTTCCCATTTGTTTGAGTTGGTGTTCATAGCTAGAACTTGGTGTTGCATGGCTGGAACCTTATGTTTGACTTTTGCAGCTGTGAGATGTTCTTTTGAAGACTTATCCATTGTGGATATTAACTTGGTAATCCAACCAACAGTTGAAGGGCTTTCACTGTTGCTAGTTTTAGTAACTTGTAGGATTGTCCCATAGTTTCACTGATTTTGCTGAGTGATAAGGCTTATAGGTGATACTTCTCAGACGTAAAGCAGACGATACACTGTTGTCAGTTACTCTGTTGAACTTCATCTTTGTAGATTATTAGATCTTGAAGTCCATCCTGGATCTTCCTACGAAAATAGGACTTAATCACTCACCCAATCAGTTATCTTCAACTTTTCTGTTGCTCGCTATGGAGCTATTGAGCGCCGCAGTAAACATTGAGGTATTGCTAGATCCAGACTATGGTTTGGACATTCACTTTATGGCTGTTGACCCAGGATCCAGTGTTAGTGATATAGTCCCACCAAATTCAACCACCACCTGCTTCTCTTCTATAGAAAAGGGATGACAAGAATACAACACTAGCATTAACCTACTGTGTTATGGTAAAAGGTTTACAACACAATTACAAACACAAATACAAAACACCAAGGGGAGAAGGGGAAAGGAGTGGGTGTCCATGTTCCACTGTCCCTCATTGCTGAGTAGAGCCATTCTGACTCTTCATAGTGAGTAAGGTATTTTCTCACTTATATTTTGTTCTGTTGTTACTGGGACTATTGGATGGGTGAAGTCATTCTGTCCATCCAACATGTTGATATTGTCTCTCTCATTACTTGAAGAGAATAGCCTATACAGAATCCCTGTGATTTCTAATGCCGCGTCTTCATTTCGGCACTATAATCATCACTAGGTCAAGACTATTCACCATTGGCTTCTTAAGTACTGACATACATATGTATTCTTACATCAACATCCTCTAATCCCACGGTGCAACATTAAAATGTATATTCCCACAGTAAAAAGTAACAATCAGAACAAAGAAAATTCTCATACCAGAAAAAGACATACATGTACATTTCTCTGATATTAAGTACATGATACTCATACATAATAATTAATCATAATGCTGATGCAGGGAGCCTTTGTTTTTGGGTTTTCTCAGGGGTTAATCCATAACTTAAAACATACATTGTTTTCCTCCACTGCGTACAGCAGATGAGGATAGTAGTCGCTGTGATATATTTTGTCAAGGACTGCTATTATTCAAGCAATTTATTAACATCAATCTTCGCTTCTGTTCCTACTACAGTGAGGTGATGCGGAGTGAATCCTATCCGATCATGCATTTACATCACGCGTTTAATTGTTCATGAATTTATATTCAAACATGGCCTGTCCCTAACACTATTTTATGAAATGATTATATGTTCACCCTCATATGGAGTGGTTACTAATCTGTTAACAAAAGAATGGTACTAAAATTTAGCACTATATTTCCAAGTTACAGATTATAATGTGGCAAAATATTTTATCCCCTGACTAAGTAAGAGTCAGGAATATGCGTAATCATTTGTATGTCCCCGCATGGATAAAACAAGTTCAGAGACATCCTTACCAGTGCATTTACACTACATAGGATATTTGAAAGTGGCAGACACCAGTTCTCTACTTGTGCAGTATGAAATCAAGAGTCTGCTCCTACATTGAGAAAATGTTTCTTTAAAGTCCAATCTCTACAGTACATAAATTATTTGCAGATTTCTAAGCATCGATAGGGATATATAGTTCCATTGCATAGAAGTTATTTTTCATAGGACTATGAAATTGGCAGAAACGAGTTTTCTTCTCTGAAGTATGAATCAGGAGTCTTTCCTAAATTGAAAAGAGTTTCTGACATGAGAGTTGATACTCTGTAGTACACATAATATTCGTAGATTATAAAGTTAGATATAAGTTCATAATGCCTATAAAAGATATTAACATAAGGATTTGAAATTGTAAGACATAGGAAAAATTACAGCGTGGCGCCCACCTGTGTTTCCTTAGTAAACATCATCCAGCCTGGTTTAAGAGAATTGTAACTAATTCTTACTTAAACATACTGGTCTATGTAATACATAAATATATCTTAATAATGTAGATAACATACCAATAGCTTGAAGAGAATCATGGTTTTAAAAGGCAAAATACCTTTTCCCCACACGGGGAAAGCACGTCTGTTTCCTTTCCTTTGTCTGAACTAAAATGGCTACTTTAGTCTTTGTTTTCACCCTCACCGGGCTTGGCCAGGTATGTAGGCCAAAATAAGGCCAAATTAATTTAGCTACCCTACGGGTTAGTTTTTATCCTATATTCAGTAAGATACTTAAACCGTAGTTGTAAGGGTTTATTTATTTTTAAGGGAGTCAATAAATAGGAAAGGGTAGAGACGTTTTTATTATATTACACCCCCATTCACTCCAATTCCCCCACCCAACCACACACACAACCCACACACACATACATTCCCCCACCCACCCACCACATCCCAACACCTACACATCTCCCCACCCACACACACACACACCGCTCACCCACCACACATCCCATCCACCCACACCCCAAGCACACATACATTCAATAACCCACACATCCCCCACCAACACACATCTCCCCACCCACTCACATATCCTCTACTCGTCCCATTACCCACCAACAATCACTCACCCACATATCCTCCTCCACCCACACACATCCAACTACCCAGCCAAACACACATTCCTCAGCCACATACACATCTCCCCGTCAACTCACATATTCCGCACCTACCTACACACAAATTCCGCACCCACCCACATAATCTCCCATCTCACCCAGCCCACTCACAGATCCCGAGCCCACACCTACAAACATACCCCACCATCTCCTAACCTGCACACACTCACCCACCCACATATCCTCTACCCACCCACACATCCTCTACCCACCCATCCCCCAACCAAACATTCCTTAACCACACACCCTTACTCATATACAATCACCCACCCACACATCCTCTACCCAACCACACATCCTCCATCCACCCATCCCCCAGCCACACATTTAACCACACACCCCTACCCATATACACACACATCCCCACCCACGCACAATCTCCCCACCTATACACACATCCCTCACACACATCCCCACCCACCAACACATCCCCCATTCACAAGCACACACCTCCCATCCACGCACACACACAACCCACACACACATCCCCAACTCATACACTCATCCCCCCACACCTCCCTAGACGTGGAAAGAGACCGAGCCATAAGGGAATGAAACCTGGTGCCAGGAAGTTGATTTTCTTGCCCCGTAAACGCCCCTTTAATTCAAGCCTCGGCGATGTTAAATCTGGACAAAGTATTTCAGTATCCGAGACTCCATGCTATTTATGATTATGCACAATGTCTGCATTGTTCTTGCTCTGCATCCACGATTTTCTCACAATTGTTCTTGAAGATTTACATTCGTGTCCTTCCCTCTGTACTCGCTCCATATCCGCCCTCTCACTAGCTCACGTTTCTGGGAGAACAACCGGTTGTGATTGTTACAGTAACTTGAAGCTTCTTGTATCGGATCGACATTTAACAGAAAATGCCACTGCATGTCAACACACAGATTACCGGATGTGAATTGTTCGAATACTGAACGGAATAGGAGCTATATATTTTACACTAGTGTGCGTCTGTTGTGTCTCAACTACAGAATTCACTCTAAGCGGAATCTGGTATACAGAGTGGATGTCTGAGCCATTAGAAGGAGAAAAGGGTTTCATTAAGGTTTGACGGGCGCAGAGTGAATAGTTTACTACAAGCTGTTCTGAAGAAGGGAAGAATGTCAGACGGGTCTGCGTGCCCAATTCTTAACCCTTTGAAAATAAAGACTTTCGTTCGTTCGTTCGTTCGTTCGTTCTTCTTTTCCGTGTTATCATTTTCCGCGTCCAATTAGTGTAAGCTTCGCATTGTCCAGTTAGTGAGTTAGTAGAGCTTTCAGTGTCCAGTTAGTGAGAGCTTTCAGTGTCCAGTTGGTAGGAGCTTTCGTGTCCAGTTAGTAAGAGCTTTCAGTGTTCAGTTGATGTGAGCTTTAGGTTTCCAGTTAGTGAGAGCTTCCATCGTCCAGTTAGTGATACATTTCATCGTCCAGTTAGTGAGTGACCTAATTCATTGCATGTCGAATTAGTGAGAGCTTCCTATATTCAATAAGTGAGAGTATGTTCAGTTAGTGGCAGCTTTTAGTCTCAGGTTAGTGAGAGCTGTCAGTGTTCAGCTGGTGAGAGCTCCCTGTGTCCAGATAGTGAGAGCTGTTAGTGTCCAGTTAGTGACAGCCTTTGGTGTCCAGTTAGTGAGTGCCTTCTATGGGTGTGGAATGTGTTTCTGCTGGCATTGTGATTTGTGAGCCAAGCAAGTGTTCTGGGTTCAATCCTCTGTTGCCATCAGGATGGCGCTGGGTCGACTCCGCCTCGTAAACATGGATAGCAGATCATTTTCTGCATTGTCTGGGCCGGGTGAGCCACGAGGCAGAGAACTGTCCAGCTCACATCATATGCGTGGCCTAGATTATGTGAAGGCGCAACATGCCACACTCTAACGGCCGTGTCGGCTATGGGACTATATTTACCTGCAGCTGTTGGTCCTGAGTGGGATGGATGAGTGTTTCATTCTGGTGTGGGTTGTTCATGTCAGCACTGGAGAGTGGACTTACCTAATTTAGGTATTCACACACACACCACACACACTCACACACTATCTCACACATACACTCACACACACACACACGCACTCTCACTAACTTACATTTATATACACAATCTCTCTCTCTCTCTCTCTCTCTCTCTCTCCCTCTCCTTCTCTCTCTCTCTAGTTATCCCCCCCCCCTCACTCTCTCTCTTCTTATTTCTCTCTCTCTCTCTCTCTCTCTCTCTCTCTCTCTCTCTCTCTCTCTCTCAAATACACACATACTCACTCACTCACACTTACATACGTATTCACACACTCTCCCACACTCACATACACACGCACATACATTTCTTTACTCAAATTCACACCCTCACTGTCGTACACTGCGACACACTTACTGACTCACTGACTCACGTACACACAAAACATACGCTCAAACACAAACACAAACACACTTGCACTCACACACACCCTTACTCAATCACACAGATATATTCACTCTCACACACAATCACACACACACCTACGCCCTCACTCTCACATACTCACACACACACATACTCTCTAACACACATTCATACACACAAACATACACACATACTCTCTCATAAACATACACTTCTACACACATACTCTCACATATACATGCACTCTCACGCATACACTCACACATACTCTCTCTAAAACACACACACACACACACTCTCACACACAGCCACACACAATCTCTCTCTCTCTAACACACACACAAAGACACGCACACACTTACACACACACTCATACTGCCTTGATTGTTCCCACAAGAGATAATGTATTACTAATGGAGAGATCGAACAGCCAACTCTCATGACAGTAGGTGAGTGTGCTGGTTCTCTTGCCTATTGACAGGTGAGTATCCATGAGGACGATATCAGCGTTCCAAGACACGGTTCCGCGTGTTTTGTTTCAGGTGTGAAAACTTACAGGTAAAGAACATGGAGCCACTGGAAGCAGTAGATAAAGAAACACGTTCATGAGCGGTTGTCTTTGATGTGGCGGCCATGATGCAGTGGGGAAACAAATGTTATGAAAACTCTGTGTCTTTGAAATGTTGACTAAATACTAACATACGGCAGTGCTGTGTTGATCCGCCTGTTTGTTGTGTTGTGTTTGTGCTGCGGTTGTACCAGACACCGATAACCAGGTGCTAGTTTGTGAGCAGCCCAGCAAGTATCTTTACCACGTGCTCTGTATGTCATGTCTGATGGCGGAGAGATAAAAGAGGATGTGGGGAAGTACAATAGGGTCAAAGGTACTGGGCGGGTTCGCAACTAGACTTTCCTAGTTAAGCGATACTCGACGAGAAGTGCACCGATCTTGTGTCAGCACACATAGACAAGTAGTAACAGAAATATAATAACATGTATAGTTAGTTATATATATATACTAATTTTTAAAAAAATATTAATAATAATAATACATTGCATGTCCTATATAGGACGTTGCTGTCAACCCCAGAATTTTTTGGCTGTTTGTGAGTTCTTACGCAAGCTCACGTTCAGTAGTTTGCCATTGCTTTTTAAAAGACCGAAGCTCAGACACTGATAAAACTCAATACACGTCGGTATGTTTCCAAATCGCCTGTAGCTGATATCGAACGCGGTATGCAGGCCTGCGTATGACGTTCGCTACCCCTTCACCACAGACGTCGGTCTTCGCCACATACGTCAGTAAAGAATAAATAGCAATAATACAATAACACTGACAGAGATAATCAGATAAATACTGGCCGGAGGACAAGAACATCATCATGATCATAATCATGTGTCCTGCAGAGTGGCGTGGTCTTCAGGTCTCTCCACAAACCTCGGTCCATAGAATTTAGGACAATAAGATGTGTGCATAAGATAAATTTTGAAGGAAATTAACAGAACATCGATAGATAATTAGATAACTAATGAAGGAACTATAAGAACATTTATAAATAATAAGAGAAATATTGAAGGAACGTCTGTAAGGTGTGGAATGCGCCTGGCCCTGCAGCCAGCAGGGTTAGGATCGGCTAGCCTCTCCCAGGAGGGGTGAAGAGCGAAAATTAGTAGCCTGCCGATGACCCGCAGACTACACAAGTCAACCCCCACCTCCAAGTGGTGCAGACCGGGCAACCATGACCGCGAGGTCATGGGCTAACGGGGCTATGGCTCGCCATAGGGGATGGACTCCCTGTGGTCAGATTAGTGTCCTAAACCTGCGACTGGCCTAGCAAGCCGGCAGGGGATCTTCATACTGCTCGTAGAAAAACCAAGAAGTATAAACGGACTGACCCAAACGGCTATCGACCCGGCAATGTTAATGGACTACGAGATAGATCAGCGATTCAAAAAATAGGCACAATGAACGTCTGTGGTTTCAATAGTAAAGAAGAGGAACGCACCATGTAATGCAAACAATAATGAGCAAGAATGCGAGGACTTCTACGAAGACATACATGATGTGCTAAACAAAATAGATAAGCAGGACAACATCATAGTTATGGGAGACTTCAATGCAAGACTAGGACATAACAGAGTGGGCATGGAAAAACACCTGGGAGCATTTGGAGATCAGCAAAATGAAAGGAATGATAACGGAAGTAGACTGATAGAGCTTTGCAGCCAACACGACCTCTATATAACAAACACATTCTATAAACATAAAGATTCGCAAGTATACACCTGGTATAAATGGAACAATCTAGATACTAAAAGCCAAATTGATTTTATATTAACAAGAAATAACAGAAAGAGAAATATATTAGATGCAAGAGCAGTGCCCAATTTCAGTATAAACACAGATCATAAAGCAGTCGTTGCCACAATAAGAACCATTAGAAGAAGAAGACAAAGAGCAGGAAAATACATGCCATGCGAATCAGTAAACTTAAAAAACCTTAAAGACGAGGCAGTAAGGGAAAATTATGAGAAAGAACTAACTGAACTCTTTGTAAAATTACCTACGGAAAGAAAAACAGTGGAAGAAGAATGGGAGATATTCAAATCAAGCATTTTAAATACTGCAAAAATAACATGCGGAACCACGAAAAAACGCAAAACACGGATAAAGAAAATAACAAGTTGGTGGAACGCAGAAGTAAAGAAAGAGGTAAAAGAAAAAAAGGAAAAATATAAAAAGTGGTTGAAGAGCAAACAGGAATGTGATTACAGAGAATACAGAATAGCGAGAAGACATGTGAGTAGAATAGTAAAGAGGGAAAAACAAAAAGACTGGGAAGAGTATGGAGAAACCCTAAATAAAAACTACAAGGAGGCAACCAGAAACTTCTACAAAAAGATAAGTGCAATGCGAACCAGAGGAGAACCCTTTGACCCAACTGAAATAATTAACAGCGAAAATGGAGAACCAATAAGTGAACAAAAACAGATCCTAATAAGATGGAAGCAGTATTTCGAACAACTTCTCAACATCCCATCAGATGTCACAGGAATTCAAGAGACCTACACAGATGTCACCGAGGAACTAGAACCAGACATACTAAAAGAAGAAATTATAGAAGCCATCAGATTAGCCCCATTAAACAAATCACCAGGACAGGATGAAATACCAAATGAACTAATTAAAGCAGCAAGGGAAGTAGGAACAGCTTGGCTACATAGACTATTCAACCATGTTTGGGTAGAACAACAGACACCACGAGACTGGGGAAATGCCATAATTATCCCAATTTGGAAAAACAAAGGCAGCAAAAGAGATTGCACACAATACAGAGGCATTTCACTGTTGAGTCATACTGGGAAAATATTTTGCAAAATTCTTGAAAAAAGATTACGAACTACTTTAGAACCCCAGCTAAGCGAAACGCAGCTTGGATTTAGGAAAAACAAAGGATGCACAGACGCCATTTTTGCTCTTAGACAACTTATAGAAAAATCAATTGAATTCAATGAAACACTCTACTTAGCCTTTGTCGACCAAGAAAAGGCATTTGATAGGGTAGATAGAAACAAGCTGTGGGAAATCCTTAAACAATATGGAGTGAGTACACATCTAACAAACCTATGTAGAAGTTTATACAACAACAGTGAATGCATAGTGAGAGCAACTGGAGAACACTCAGAACCCTTCACCATAAGATCTGGAGTACGACAAGGTTGTGTCCTGTCCCCTCTCTTGTTCATAACATATATAGACAACATATGTAAAGAAACCAGCCAAGCAGAGACAGCAAGAATACCGCATGACGAGAACACAGAAGAAGAACCATCTGCAAATCTAACCATTAGAGAACTCCTGTTTGCGGACGACCAAGCACTAATAGCAAAATCAGAAGCTGAATTACAAGACCACATGAATAGTCTAAACGAAATGTGTAGGGAACATAACATGAAAATTAGCACAAGCAAAACAGAGGTAATGACTATAACTAAAGAAGAACAAACAGCAACAATTCACCTAAACGAACATCCCTTGAAACAAGTAAAGAGCTTCAAGTACCTAGGAAGTATAATATCATCAAATGGCAGATCAGAAGACGAGATCGAAAATAGGTGCAATAAGGCAAATCAACTCATTGGACAAATGGCACCAATACTAAAGAACAAACATGTATCAATAACTACTAAGAAAGCACTTTACAACACAATCTTCCTACCAACTCTCTGCTACCAATGCCAAACCTGGACAATGACAGAAAAAGAGAAAAGAAAAATCACAACAACAGAAATGAGGTTTCTGAGAAGAATACTCAACGTATCAAGAAGAGATAAGATCAGAAATGAAGAAATCAGGACTAAAGTAGGGGTTAAAGCTGCTCTAGATTTTATTAGAAAGCAGCAAGTCAAATGGTTTGGCCATGCAAGTAGGCTACCAGTCAACAGCATGCCACAACAAGCAATGATGTACAGACCAGATGGAAACAGAGGAAGAGGCCGACCACGTAAACGTTGGACTGAGGGAATAACAGAATCCATGGGAATGTCGATATACGAAGCCCATAACCGGGCACTCTCACGAAGTTTATACTTCACCTCGACACCGCAAGGTACAAGAGGAACATGATGAGATGAGATGAGATTGAAGGAACTATCAGAACATTTATAGATATTTAGATAAATATTGAAGGAGCTATTAATACATGTATGGATAATTAGATAACAATTTAAAGACATACATGTAAAGTTCATTTCATAAATACTGAAAGAATAATACTAATGTTTATAGGTAATTAATGTAGTCCCTACAAGAACCCGCCAACTGCCTGCACCCAGCCAAGGAAACAGACTTCGGTGTCCCAGCACAAAGTATAAACGAACATCAACCGTAATAAATGAAAGCTGTAATTCCATGTCGTAACATCTGTACACAGACGTTCTGTCTGGCATAGCTATAGAAGACTGTACTGCTACAGAATCTGTCATTATGTTTTCTGTGAAACAGATACTCATCCATGGTGCTGGGTTGTCTACAAATAGATTTATTTGGTTGTTTCGGGATTTGAGATTTAAATATTGAGCACAACCCACTACTGGCAACGCTTATCGTATTCTGGTATGAACCTAAGGCCTATCCACGTCAATGTGGAAGCACTAGACTGGAGTTTCGCTCTCGTTTGACCTCGTCAGTAGTGCATATCATTGACCGGATCCGGAAACAAACCCCGCATCAAATGTCGAATGTCTACAAATGTCCGGATGGTCAGCTATGAGACATAGTCGTGCTGGTGCAGACGGCAGTCCCGGAGAACAATTACACCATACACCAGAACGAATGACGTCAACACAGGAAGACACATATCCTCTGATCATAAAACCATGCTTTATTTTTGTAACTTTCCTAGATTTCACATATTGCGTGTGATCACAATACAATAAATCTCTTTGTTTCTCGTATTATTGCACACGCTGTGTGGTCTTGCTGATCATGTCTGTCCACAGCTTTCTGTCTCTTTTGCTGCCAATCATGTCTAATATCGACATTCCCCCATGCCATGTCAAATTGTCCAGCATCTTCTCTCTTGATCTCCCCCTGCCTCTCTTCCCCTCAAACTTCCCTGTTGTGGCGACAGATCCCAGCTCTCCTCCTCTCATGACACGCCCACAGAATGTGTATTGTCTGCTTCTTTGCGAGTAACCAGGTTTCTTAGTGGGTTCACTTCTTTCAATATATTACTATTGCTCTTTTGATCCGTTCACGTGTTTCTCATCATTCTCATATAGAACCACACCTCCGCATAATTCCTCACTTGTCTGCCAATTGTTTATGTTCCGCTTCTGTACATCGGGACGAGGTCAATATAAACGTTAAGCCATTTGTTCTCTGTGATAGAGAAAGATAGATTGTAGAGAATATCCATCTTGTGAAATGATGCCTCTACTTGAGTTATTCTGCATTTCTTGTTTCAGATAGGTTCCATTCACATTGATATTGCACTTGGAAACACACATTTTCTTTGTAATAACCATTAATGCTATTTTTGTGTTTTTCAGACTAAGTCCTTTATTTTGACTTCCTATTGCAAAATTATCTATCATTTCTTGTAACTACGTTTCGTGTTCAGAGATAAAAGCCCTGTCATCAGCATAACTCGGATTGTTTGCATTATGGCCACCAATTGATATTCCTGACATGTCTTGTGTGCGTTTCATTATTAAAAAATAAAGTCGACGCTTAAAAGTCCACAAGGTCGACTTCATTTCACCGGGTTTTTATCCCATATGGCTCGGTCTCTCTCCGCAGCGTGGAAAGCGTTACAAAAAGCACGAACTCCGTAGCTCTAGCGACGAACCACAGGCGTCTTCGATACATTTCACTCGTGAACCGAAGGACGCGGCCTGGAATCGAACCCACAACCTTCGGAGCCCTAGTCAAACGGCTTGACCACTTCGCCACAAAGACTCACTATATGGGATTTCATTATTGTTTCGCCCTACACATTGAACATATCTGCTGATGGTACACAGCCCTGTCTAACACTTTCTTAAATGTGTTGAACACACCTGGTGATGGTATACAACCCTGTCTAATACTGTGTTAAATGTGTTGAACACACCTGGTGATGGTACACAACCCTGTCTAACACTGTGTTAAATGTGTTGAACACACCTGGTGATGGTACACAACCCTGTCTAATACTGTGTTAAATGTGTTGAACACACCTGGTGATGGTACACAACCCTGTCTAACACTGTGTTAAATGTGTTGAACACACCTGGTGATGGTACACAACCCTGTCTAATACTTCTTAAATGTGTTGAACACACCTGGTGATGGTACACAACCCTGTCTAATACTTCTTTAATGTGTTGAACACACCTGGTGATGGTACACAACCCTGTCTAATACTTCTTTAATGTGTTGAACACACCTGGTGATGGTACACAACCCTGTCTAATACTTCTTAATGTGTTGAACACACCTGGTGATGGTACACAACCCTGTCTAATACTTCTTTAATGTGTTGAACACACCTGGTGATGGTACACAGCCCTGTCTAATACTTCTTGAATGTGTTGAACACACCTGGTGATGGTACACAACCCTGTCTAATACTTCGTTGAATGTGTTGAACACACCTGGTGATGGTACACAACCCTTGTCTATATACTTCTTGAATGTGTTGAACACACCTTGGTTATTGTACACAACCCTGTCCTAATACTGTTCTTTAATGTGTTGAACCACACCTGGTTGATGGTACACAACCCTGTCTAATACTTCTTGTAATGTGTTGAACACACCTGGTGATGGTACACAACCCTGTCTATACTTCTCTTAATGTGTTGAACACACCTGGTGATGGTACTACAACCCTGTCTAATACTTCTTTAATTGTTGAAACAACCTGTTGAGGTACACACTGGTCTAATTACTGTAATGGTTGAACACAGCTCTGGTGCTACACTAACCCTGTATCTGTGTAATGTGTTGAACCCACCTGGTGATGGTACACAACCCTGTCTAATACTTTCTTTAATGTGTTGAACACACCTGGTGATGGTACAACAACCCTGTCTAATACTTCTTTGAATGTTTGAAACACACCTGGTGCTGGTACACAACCTCTGTCTAATACTTTCTTGAATGTGTTGAACACACCGGTGATGGTACACAACCCTGTCTAATACTTCTTGAATGTGTGAACACACCTGGTGATGGTACACAACCCTGTCTACTACTTCTTTAATGTGTTGAACACACCTGGTGATGGTACACAACCCTGTCTAATACTTCTTTAATGTGTTGAACACACCTGGTGATGGTACACAAGCCCTGTCTAATACTTCTTGAATGTGTTGAACACACCTGGTGATGGTACACAACCCTGTCTAATACTTCTTAATGTGTTGAACACACCTGGTGATGGTACACAACCCTGTCTAATACGTCGTTAATGTGTTGAACACACCTGGTGATGGTACACAACCCTGTCTAATACTTCTTGAATGTGTTGAACACACCTGGTGATGGTACACAAGCTCCTGTCTAATACTGTCTTGAATGTGTGAACACACCTGGTGATGGTACACAAGCCTGTCTAATACTGTCGTTAATGTGTTGAACACACCTGGTGATGGTACACAACCCTGTCTAATACTTCTTGAATGTGTTGAACACACCTGGTGATGGTACACAACTCCTGTCTAATACTTCTTTAATGTGTTGAACACACCTGGTGATGGTACAAAGCCCTGTCTAATACTTCTTGAATGTGTTGAACACACCTGGTGATGGTACACAACCCTGTCTAATACTTCTTTAATGTGTTGAACACACCTGGTGATGGTACACAACCCTGTCTAATACTTCTTTAATGTGTTGAACACACCTGGTGATGGTACACAGCCCTGTCTAATACTTCTTGAATGTGTTGAACACACCTGGTGATGGTACACAACCCTGTCTAATACTGTGTTAAATGTGTTGAACACACCTGGTGATGGTACACAACCCTGTCTAATACTTCTTTAATGTGTTGAACACACCTGGTGATGGTACACAGCCCTGTCTAATACTTCTTTAATGTGTTGAACACACCTGGTGATGGTACACAACCCTGTCTAATACTGTGTTAAATGTGTTGAACACACCTGGTGATGGTACACAACCCTGTCTAATACTTCTTAATGTGTTGAACACACCTGGTGATGGTACACAGCTCTGTCTAATACTTCTTGAATGTGTTGAACACACCTGGTGATGGTACACAGCTCTGTCTAATACTTCTTGAATGTGTTGAACACACCTGGTGATGGTACACAACCCTGTCTAATACTGCTGTGAATGTGTTGAACACACCTGGTGATGGTACACAACCTCTGTCTAATACTTCTGTAATGTGTTGAACACACCTGGTGATGGTACACAACCCTGTCTAATACTTCTTGAATGTGTTGAACACACCTGGTGATGGTACACAACCTGTCTAATACTGTGTTAAATGTGTTGAACACACCTGGTGATGGTACACAACCCTGTCTAATTACTGTGTTAAATGTGTTGAACACACCTGGTGATGGTACACAACCCTGTCTAATACTTTCTTTAATGTGTTGAACACACCTGGTGATGGTACACAACCCTGTCTAATACTTCTTGTAATGTGTTGAACACACCTGGTGATGGTACACAACCCTGTCTAATACTGTGTTAAATGTGTTGAACACACCTGGTGATGGTACAACAACCCTGTCTAATACTGTGTTTAATGTGTTGAACACACCTGGTGATGGTACACAAGCCCTGTCTAATACTTCTTGAATGTGTTGAAACACACCTGGTGATGGTACACAACCCTGTCTAATACTTCTTGAATGTGTTGAACATCTCTGATAATAGTACACAGCCCTGTCTAATACTTCTTGAATGTGTTGAACATATCTGATAGATAGTACACAGACTCTGTCTAATACTTCTTGAATGTGTTGAACACACCTGGTGATGTACACAACCCTGTCTAATACTTCTTGAATGTGTTGAACACACCTGGTGATGGTACACAGCTCTGTCTAATACTTCTTGAATGTGTTGAACACACCTGGTGATGGTACACAACCCTGTCTAATACTTCTTGAATGTGTTGAACACACCTGGTGATGGTACACAAACCCTGTCTAATACTTCTTGAATGTGTTGAACCACACCTGGTGATGGTACACAACCCTGTCTAATACTTCTTGAATGTGTTGAACACACCTGGTGATGGTACACAACCCTGTCTAATACTTCTTGAATGTGTTGAACACACCTGGTGATGGTACACAGCTCTGTCTAATACTTCTTGAATGTGTTGAACACACCGGGTGATGGTATACAACTATGTCTATAATTATAATACTTCTTGAATGTGTTGAACACACTTGGTGATGGTACACAACCCTGTCTAATACTTCTTAAATGTGTTGAACACACCTGGTGATGGTACACAACCCTGTCTAATACTTCTTAAATGTGTTGAACACACCTGGTGATGGTACACAACCCTGTCTAATACTGTGTTAAATGTGTTGAACACACCTGGTGATGGTACACAACCTGTCTAACACTTTGTTAAATGTGTTGAAAACATCGATGATTTACAAATATGTCTATAATTATAATACTTCTTGAATGTGTTGAACACACCTGGTGATGGTACACAACCCTGTCTAATACTTCTTTAATGTGTTGAACACACCTGGTGATGGTACACAGCCCTGTCTAATACTTCTTGAATGTGTTGAACACACCTGGTGATGGTACACAACCCTGTCTAACACTTTGTTAAATGTGTTGAAAACATCGGATGATTGTATACAACTAGTCTAAATTTAATACTTCTTGAATGTGTTGAACACACCCGGTGATGGTACACAGCCCTGTCTAATACTTCTTGAATGTGTTGAACACACCTGGTGATGGTACACAACCCTGTCTAAACTTTGTTAAATGTGTTGAAAACATCGGTGATTGTATACAAATATTCTATAATTTTAATACTTCTTGAATGTGTTTAACCAACTGTATGTACACCCCTGTCTAATACTGTTTAAATGTGTTGAACACACCGGGGGATGTATACAACTATGTCTATAATTATAATACTTCTTGAATGTGTTGAACACACCTGGTGATGGTACACAGCTCTGTCTAATACTTCTTGAATGTGTTGAACACACCTGGTGATGGTACACAACCCTGTCTAATACTTCTTGAATGTGTTGAACACACCTGGTGATGGTACACAACCCTGTCTAATACACATCTTCTTGAATGTGTTGAACACACCTGGTGATGGTATACAACCCTGTCTAATACTACTTGTTAAATGTGTTGAACACACCTGGTGATTGGTATACAACCCTGTCTAATACTGTGTAAATGTGTTTGAAGAACACACCTGGTGATGTATACAACCCCTGTCTAATACTGTCGTTAAATGTGTTGAACACACCTGGTGATGGTATACAACCCTGTCTAATACTGTGTTTAAATGTGTTGAACACACCTGGTGATGGTATACAGACCCTGGTCTAATACTGTTTAAATGTGTTGAACACACCTGGTGATGGTATACAACCCTGGTCTAATACTGTGTTAAATGTGTTGAACACACCTGGTGATGGTAACAACCTCTGTCTAATACTGTGTTAAATGTGTTGAAACACACCTGGTGATGGTATACAACCCTGTCTAATACTGTGTTAATGTGTTGAACACACCTGGTGATGGTATACAACCTCTGTCTAATACTGTGTTAAATGTGTTGAACACACCTGGTGATGGTATACACCCTGTCTAATACTGTGTTAAATGTGTTGAACACACCTGGTGATGGTACACAACCCTGTCTAATACTTCTTTAATGTGTTGAACACACCTGGTGATGGTACACAACCCTGTCTAATACTTCTTTAATGTGTTGAACACACCTGGTGATGGTACACAACCCTGTCTAATACTTCTTTAATGTGTTGAACACACCTGGTGATGGTACACAGCCCTGTCTAATACTTCTTGAATGTGTTGAACACACCTGGTGATGGTACACAACCCTGTCTAATACTTCTTGAATGTGTTGAACACACCTGGTGATGGTACACAACCCTGTCTAATACTTCTTGAATGTGTTGAACACACCTGGTGATGGTACACAACCCTGTCTAATACTTCTTTAATGTGTTGAACACACCTGGTGATGGTACACAACCCTGTCTAATACTTCTTGAATGTGTTGAACACACCTGGTGATGGTACACAACCCTGTCTAATACTTCTTTAATGTGTTGAACACACCTGGTGATGGTACACAACCCTGTCTAATACTTCTTTAATGTGTTGAACACACCTGGTGATGGTACACAACCCTGTCTAATACTGTCTTGAAATGTGTTGAACACACCTGGTGATGGTACACAACCCTGTCTAATACTGTGTTAAATGTGTTGAACACACCTGGTGATGGTACACAACCCTGTCTAATACTTCTTTAATGTGTTGAACACACCTGGTGATGGTACACAACCCTGTCTAATACTTCTTTAATGTGTTGAACACACCTGGTGATGGTACACAGCTCTGTCTAATACTTCTTGAATGTGTTGAACACACCTGGTGATGGTACACAACCCTGTCTAATACTTCTTGAATGTGTTGAACACACCTGGTGATGGTAACACAACCCCTGTCTAATACTTCTTGAATGTGTTGAACACACCTGGTGATGGTACACAACCCTGTCTAATACTTCTTGAATGTGTTGAAACACACCTGGTGATGGTACACAACCCTGTCTAATACGTCTTTAATGTGTTGAACACACCTGGTGATGGTACACAACCCTGTCTAATACTTCTTTTAAAGTGTTGAACACACCTGGTGATGGTAACAACCCCGTCTAATACTTCTTTAATGTGTTGAAACACCTGGTGATGGTACACAGCCCTGTCTAATACTTCTTGAATGTGTTGAACACACCTGGTGATGGTACACAACCCTGTCTAATACTGTGTTAAATGTGTTGAACACACCTGGTGATGGTACACAACCCTGTCTAATACTGTGTTAAATGTGTTGAACACACCTGGTGATGGTACACAACCCTGTCTAATACTTCTTGAATGTGTTGAACACACCTGGTGATGGTACACAGCTCTGTCTAATACTTCTTGAATGTGTTGAACACACCTGGTGATGGTACACAGCTCTGTCTAATACTTCTTGAATGTGTTGAACACACCTGGTGATGGTACACAACCCTGTCTAATACTTCTTTAATGTGTTGAACACACCTGGTGATGGTACACAACCCTGTCTAATACTTCTTGAATGTGTTGAACACACCTGGTGATGGTACACAACCCTGTCTAATACTTCTTGAATGTGTTGAACACACCTGGTGATGGTACACAACCCTGTCTAATACTTCTTGAATGTGTTGAACACACCTGGGATGGTACACAACCCTGTCTAATACTTCTTGAATGTGTTGAACACACCTGGTGATGGTACACACCCTGTCTAATACTTCTTGATGTGTTGAACACACCTGGTGATGGTACACAACCCTGTCTAATACTGTCGTTAATGTGTTGAACACACCTGGTGATGGTACACAACCCTGTCTAATACTTCTTGAATGTGTTGAACACACCTGGTGATGGTACACAAGCCCTGTCTAATACTTCTTGAATGTGTTGAACACACCTGGTGATGGTACACAACCCTGTCTAATACTGTGTTAATGTGTTGAACACACCTGGTGATGGTACACAACCCTGTCTAATACTTCTTTAATGTGTTGAACACACCTGGTGATGGTACACAACCCTGTCTAATACTTCTTGAATGTGTTGAACACACCTGGTGATGGTACACAACCCTGTCTAATACTTCTTGAATGTGTTGAACACACCTGGTGATGGTACACAACCCTGTCTAATACTGTGTTAAATGTGTTGAACACACCTGGTGATGGTACACAACCCTGTCTAATACTTCTTTTAATGTGTTGAACACACCTGGTGATGGTACACAACCCCTGTCTAATACTTCTTGAATGTGTTGAACACACCTGGTGATGGTACACAGACTCTGTCTAATACTTCTTTAATGTGTTGAACACACCTGGTGATGGTACACAACCCTGTCTAATACTGTGTTAAATGTGTTGAACACACCTGGTGATGGTACACAACCCTGTCTAATACTGTGTTAAATGTGTTGAACACACCTGGTGATGGTACACAACCCTGTCTAATACTTCTTGAATGTGTTGAACACACCTGGTGATGGTACACAGCCCTGTCTAATACTTCTTGAATGTGTTGAACACACCTGGTGATGGTACACAACCCTGTCTAATACTCTTTAATGTGTTGAACACACCTGGTGATGGTACACACCCTGTCTAATACTTCTTGAATGTGTTGGAAACACACCTGGTGATGGTACACAGCCCTGTCTAATACTTCTTTAATGTGTTGAACACACCTGGTGATGGTACACAACCCTGTCTAATACTTCTTGAATGTGTTGAACACACCTGGTGATGGTACACAACCCTGTCTAATTACTGGTTTAAATGTGTTGAACACACCTGGTGATGGTACACAAACCCTGTCTAATACTGTCGTTTAAATGTGTTGAACACACCTGGTGATGGTACACAACCCTGTCTAATACTTCTTGAATGTGTTGAACACACCTGGTGATGGTACACAACCCTGTCTAATACTTCTTTAATGTGTTTGAACACACCTGGTGATGGTACACAGCTCTGTCTAATACTTCTTGATGTGTTGAACACACCTGGTTGATGGTACACAAGCCCTGTCTAATACTTCTTGAATGTGTTGAACACCACCTGGTGATGGTACACATAACCACTGCTTAATACTTCTTGAATGTGTTGAACACACCTGGTGATGGTCCACAACCCTGTCTAATACTTCTTGAATGTGTTGAACACACCTCGGTGATTGGTACACAGACCCTGGTCTAATACTTCTTTTAATGTGTTGCACCCACCTGGTGATGGTACTACAACCCTGTCTAATCACTGTCTTAATGTGTTTGAACACACCTTGTTGATGGTATACAAACCCTGTCTCATACTTCTGTTAACTGTGTTTGAACACACCTGGTGATGGTATCACAGCCCTGTCTAATACTTCTGTAATGTGGCTTGAACACACCTGGTGATGGTACTACAACCCTGTCTAATACTGTTGTTAAATGTGGCTTGTAACACACCTGTAGATGGTACACAATCCCTGTCTAATACTTCTGTTAATGTGTTGAACACACCTGGTGATGGTATCCCAACCCTGTCTAATACTTCTGTAATGTGTGAAAAACACCTGGTGATGGATACACAGCTCTGTCTAATACTCTTGTAATGTGTTGAACACACCTGGTGATGGTATACAACCCTGTCTAATACTGTGTTAAATGTGTTGAACACACCTGGTGATGGTATACAACCCTGTCTAATACTGTGTTAAATGTGTTGAACACACCTGGTGATGGTATACAACCCTGTCTAATACTGTGTTAAATGTGGTGAACACACCTGGTGATGGTATACAACCCTGTCTAATACTGTGTTAAATGTGTTGAACACACCTGGTGATGGTACACAACCCTGTCTAACACTGTGTTAAATGTGTTGAACACACCTGGTGATGGTACACAACCCTGTCTAATACTTCTTGAATGTGTTGAACATATCTGATAATAGTACACAGCTCTGTCTAATACTTCTTGAATGTGTTGAACATATCTGATAATAGTACACAGCTCTGTCTAATACTTCTTGAATGTGTTGAACACACCTGGTGATGGTACACAACCCTGTCTAATACTTCTTGAATGTGTTGAACACACCTGGTGATGGTACACAGCTCTGTCTAATACTTCTTGAATGTGTTGAACACACCTGGTGATGGTACACAACCCTGTCTAATACTTCTTGAATGTGTTGAACACACCTGGTGATGGTACACAACCCTGTCTAATACTTCTTGAATGTGTTGAACACACCTGGTGATGGTACACAACCCTGTCTAATACTTCTTGAATGTGTTGAACACACCTGGTGATGGTACACAACCCTGTCTAATACTTCTTGAATGTGTTGAACACACCTGGTGATGGTACACAGCTCTGTCTAATACTTCTTGAATGTGTTGAACACACCGGGTGATGGTATACAACTATGTCTAATACTTCTTGAATGTGTTGAAACACACCTGGTGATGGTACACAACCCTGTCTAATACTGTGTTAAATGTGTTGAACACACCTGGTGATGGTACACAACCCTGTCTAACACTTTGTTAAATGTGTTGAAAACATCGGATGATTGTATACAACTATGTCTATAATTATAATACTTCTTGAATGTGTTGAACACACCTGGTGATGGTACACAGCCCTGTCTAATACTTCTTGAATGTGTTGAACACACCTGGTGATGGTACACAACCCTGTCTAATACTGTGTTAAATGTGTTGAACACACCTGGTGCATGGTACACACCTGTCTATACTTGCTTGAATGTGTTGAACAGCACCTGGTGATGGTACACAGCTCTGTCTAATACTTCTTGAATGTGTTGAACACACCTGGTGATGGTACACAGGCTCTGTCTAATACTTCTTGAATGTGTTGAACACACCTGGTTGATGGTACACAGCTCTGTCTAATACTTCTTGAATGTGTTGAACACACCTGGTGATGGTACACAACCCTGTCTAATACTTCTTGAATGTGTTGAACACACCTGGTGATGGTACACAACCCTGTCTAATACTTCTTGAATGTGTTGAACACACCTGGTGATGGTATCACAGCCCTGTCTAATACTCTTGAAATGTGTTGAACACACCTGGTGATGGTATACAACCCTGTCTAATACTGTGTTAATGTGTTGAACACACCTGGTGATGGTATACAACCCTGTCTAATACTGTGTTAAATGTGTTGAACACACCTGGTGATGGTATACAACCCTGTCTAATACTGTGTTAAATGTGTTGAACACACCTGGTGATGGTACACAGCCCTGTCTAATACTTCTTGAATGTGTTGAACACACCTGGTGATGGTATACAACCCTGTCTAATACTGTGTTAAATGTGTTGAACACACCTGGTGATGGTATACAACCCTGTCTAATACTGTGTTAAATGTGTTGAACACACCTGGTGATGGTATACAACCCTGTCTAATACTGTGTTAAATGTGTTGAACACACCTGGTGATGGTATACAACCCTGTCTAATACTGTGTTAAATGTGTTGAACACACCTGGTGATGGTATACAACCCTGTCTAATACTGTGTTAAATGTGTTGAACACACCTGGTGATGGTATACAACCCTGTCTAATACTGTGTTAAATGTGGTGAACACACCTGGTGATGGTATACAACCCTGTCTAATACTGTGTTAAATGTGTTGAACACACCTGGTGATGGTACACAACCCTGTCTAACACTGTTGTTAAAGGTGTTGAACACACCTGGTGATGGTACACAACCCTGTCTAATACTTCTTGAATGTGTTGAACATATCTGATAATAGTACACAGCTCTGTCTAATACTTCTTGAATGTGTTGAACATATCTGATAATAGTACACAGCTCTGTCTAATACTTCTTGAATGTGTTGAACACACCTGGTGATGGTACACAACCCTGTCTAATACTTCTTGAATGTGTTGAACACACCTGGTGATGGTACACAGCTCTGTCTAATACTTCTTGAATGTGTTGAACACACCTGGTGATGGTACACAACCCTGTCTAATACTTCTTGAATGTGTTGAACACACCTGGTGATGGTACACAACCCTGTCTAATACTTCTTGAATGTGTTGAACACACCTGGTGATGGTACACAACCCTGTCTAATACTTCTTGAATGTGTTGAACACACCTGGTGATGGTACACAACCCTGTCTAATACTTCTTGAATGTGTTGAACACACCTGGTGATGGTACACAGCTCTGTCTAATACTTCTTGAATGTGTTGAACACACCGGGTGATGGTATACAACTATGTCTATAATTATAATACTTCTTGAATGTGTTGAACACACTTGGTGATGGTACACAACCCTGTCTAATACTTCTTAAATGTGTTGAACACACCTGGTGATGGTACACAACCCTGTCTAATACTTCTTAAATGTGTTGAACACACCTGGTGATGGTACACAACCCTGTCTAATACTTCTTGAATGTGTTGAACACACCTGGTGATGGTACACAACCCTGTCTAATACTGTGTTAAATGTGTTGAACACACCTGGTGATGGTACACAACCCTGTCTAATACTTCTTGAATGTGTTGAACACACCTGGTGATGGTACACAACCCTGTCTAATACTGTGTTAAATGTGTTGAACACACCTGGTGATGGTACACAGCTCTGTCTAATACTTCTTGAATGTGTTGAACACACCTGGTGATGGTACACAACCCTGTCTAATACTTCTTGAATGTGTTGAACACACCTGGTGATGGTACACAACCCTGTCTAATACTTCTTGAATGTTGAACACACCTGGTGATGGTACACAACCCTGTCTAATACTTCTTGAATGTGTTGAACACACCTGGTGATGGTACACAACCCTGTCTAATACTGTGTTAATGTGTTGAACACACCTGGTGATGGTACACAACCCTGTCTAACACTTTGTTAAATGTGTTGAAAACATCGGATGATTGTATACAACTATGTCTATAATTATAATACTTCTTGAATGTGTTGAACACACCTGGTGATGGTACACAACCCTGTCTAATACTTCTTGAATGTGTTGAACACACCTGGTGATGGTACACAGCCCTGTCTAATACTTCTTGAATGTGTTGAACACACCTGGTGATGGTACACAACCCTGTCTAACACTTTGTTAAATGTGTTGAAAACATCGGATGATTGTATACAACTATGTCTATAATTATAATACTTCTTGAATGTGTTGAACACACCTGGTGATTGGGTACACAGCCTGTCTAATACTTCTTGATGTGTTGAACACACCTGGTGATGGTAACACAACCCTGTCTAACACTTTGTTAAATGTGTTGAAAACATCGGATGATTGTATACAACTATGTCTATAATTATAATACTTCTTGAATGTGTTGAACATATCTGATAATAGTACACACCCTGTCTAATACTGTGTTAAATGTGTTGAACACACCGGGTGATTGTATACAACTATGTCTATAATTATAATACTTCTTGAATGTGTTGAACACACCTGGTGATGGTACACAGCTCTGTCTAATACTTCTTGAATGTGTTGAACACACCTGGTGATGGTACACAACCCTGTCTAATACTTCTTGAATGTGTTGAACACACCTGGTGATGGTACACAACCCTGTCTAATACTTCTTGAATGTGTGGAACACACCTGGTGATGGTACACAACCCTGTCTAATACTTCTTGAATGTGTTGAACACACCTGGTGATGGTTACACAACCCTGTCTATACTGTCTTGAATGTGTTGAACACCACCTGGTGATTGGTACACACCCTGTCTAATACTTCTTGAATGTGGTGAAAACACACCTGGTGATGGTACACAACCCTGTCTAATACTTCTGAATGTGTTGAACACACCTGGTGATGGTACACAACCCTGTCTATACTCTTGAATGTGTTGAACACACCTGGTGATGGTACCCAACCCTGTCTAATACTTCTTGAATGTGTTGAACACACCTGGTGATGGTACACAACCCTGTCTAATACTTCTTGAATGTGTTGAACACACCTGGTGATGGTACACAACCCTGTCTAATACTTCTTGAATGTGTTGAACACACCTGGTGATGGTACACAACCCTGTCTAATACTTCTTGAAATGTGTTGAACACACCTGGTGGATGGTACACAACCCTGTCCTAATACTTCTTGAATGTGTTGAACATTGTCAGTTCCTGGTGGATTCTCTTGCTGCCATTGCATGTTGTTTATTGTTCTCATCTATACCCAAGAAGCAATGACGTCAGCAAATGCAGACAAATACTCTCTGATCATATGACCACGCTATTTTATTTGTAACTTTCCCAATGTTCACAGATCGCGTGTGCTTAAATTACATTCGAATCTCCTTGTTTACTTAAGGTAAATTCCCAGATTAGAGATCATTTCGTGTAGAAACTCCAGAATAAACGTCTGCAAAGTGAAGATATATATAAATAGAGCGTTTCGGAAGGGTCTGTTGGAATCTGGGAACACCAGCTCTCAAACTGGGGTACCACAGATAAGCTGCAGCTTGAGAAGCCCATGTTGATAAGGTCCAGAAAAGGTGTTTACTAAAATACTGACAAGTGAAAGATTCACAGCTAATGGAGGAGATAAAACCGGGAGCCTCGTTTCTCACGGAAGACATGGCTGCAGGCGCACAGGTGGTGGGTGCAGGGGAGTCTACAAGTAACCCGCCTTAGTTTACATTGTGTTAGCTTTCTAATGTTGAGTTTATCTTTCCAATGTTGGTTGCTTCACGCTAAATTTATTCTGTCATTGTTGATTACATTGGACAGAATTCTATTTTTCGAAGGCTGATTTCTTTAAAGAGAAAGTGAAACTTTTCAGACGCAGATTTCATTCAGCATGTTTGCCAGTTGTCAGATTGATTCTGTAGTTTAATAACTAGCATTGCCTCTTCTATTTTTGAATGATACAAGCGTGATTCATTCTCTAGCAGTCGCTTATTTATTACCTCAGTGCGTACAAGTGCCTTCCAGTCTTGACCTAAGTCTTATACTCTTCTACCTCTTGGATTGTCAAATGGATTGCGGCAGTACCCTTATGAGCGTAAAATTGCACTCTTCTAACCCTGGACTGCGGAGGTTACGTTACATTCTTGTTTAGTCTTTCCTCTTCAACCCTGAAGTGTGCAGGTACCTTACATTCTTGTGTAGTCTTTCCTCTTCTACCCTGAAGTGTGCAGGTACCTTACATTCTTGTGTAGTCTTTCCTCTTCTACCCTGGGATGAGACGTACCTTAAAGACTTCTTTAGTGTTTCCTCTTCTATCCTCGGATGCAGATGCACCTTACATCTTGGTTTAGTCTTTCCTATTCTGCTCTAGGAGTAGAGGAGGTACCTTAAAGTTTAGTCTATCCTCTTCTACCCTGGGATGTAGGAGAACGTTACAGTCTTGTATAATCTTTCCTCTTCTACCATGGGATGTAGGAGAACGTTACAGTCTTGTATAATCTTTCCTCTTCTACCCTGGGATGTAGGAGAACGTTACAGTCTTGTATAATCTTTCCTCTTCTACCCTGGGATGTAGGAGAACGTTACAGTCTTGTATAATCTTTCCTCTTCTACCCTGGGATGTAGGAGAACGTTACAGTCTTGTATAATCTTTCCTCTTCTACCCTGGGATGTAGGAGAACGTTACAGTCTTGTATAATCTTTCCTCTTCTACCCTGGGATGTAGGAGAACGTTACAGTCTTGTATAATCTTTTATCTTCTGCCCTGGAGTGTAGAAGTAGGTTACAGACTTGCCTTGTTTCTCTACGGCTACCCTAAGGTGTGAGGTGTCGCGCTGACTGGTCTAGTCATTCCACTCCCTTTCTGAAGTACGGAGGAACATTACAGTCTAGTCTCCTCTCTCTTCATCTACTGATGTGCGACAGATGAGTGACTGCGAGGGCCTAAAGTAATACGGGCCTGTGTGCCCAATTTGTGATCCTTTGACAATAACATGTGTTCGTTTGTTCGCTCGTGAAGAAGACTTCCTTGCTAGCTCCAAGACGCACTTATTTTACAATAGGAAATACTTCACATAAACAATTCTCAAGGTAATTAAATATAATACATGTCACATAAACAATTCTCAAGGTAATCAAACAGAACATGCTTTATATACTTCCATAAACAATTCTCGAGGTAATCAAATATAACATATGTCACATAAACATTTCTCAAGGTAACGATATAGAACATACTTCATATGCTTCACATAAACAATTCTCAAGGTAATCAAATAGAACATGCTTCAAATACTTTACATAAACAATTCTCAAGGTAATTAAATAGAACATGCTTTATATACTTCCTTAAACAATTCTCAAGGTAATCAAATAGAACATACTTCAAATGCTTCACGTAAACAATTCTCACGGTAATAAATATAACATGTCACATAAACATGTCTCAGGGTAACCATATAGAACATACTTCATATACTTCACATAAACAATTCTCAAGGTAATCAAACAGACCATATGTCAAATACTTCACATAAACAATTCTCAAGTAAATGAAATAGAATGCTGATTCGTTCATACAATAATGGTGAGCCATGTGATTACACACAAGCCATAAATAATACCACCAGCGTAGAAAGCCAGGCTGCTGAAACTGGAAGTACCCCCATCTGTGTTTAATGTCCCTGAATGAAAGTAGCCACTTGAAATGGCTGTGCATTTTCCACCAGCATGCACGAGAAATTGCACCACTGATACATCACGCCGCGGCCAGCAGTGGCCCGTGAAAGCTGCCTTTTCGACACATGTTAACAACTTTTGTTACGGCTACGACTGCTGCTTTTAAGTTAGTTGCATGTATTTTACAGGACGTATCAGTCAACCCCAGCATTTATTTATTTTTTTTTTTGGGGGGGGGGGGGGGGGGGGTTTCGTGATTCCTGGGCACGTTAATGTTCAGTAGTTTGCCATCGCTTTCTGAACGACTGGCACCCATACCATTTCTTAAAACCAACGTAAGGCTGTTTCCTGCCAAATCGCGCACAGATGTGTTTCGAACGCGGGTATGCGGGGTTACGAACTGCGTCTGCAAACCCTTCGTCACGTAGACTACTGCTGCTAGTGTTGCTGTTAATACTACTGATGCTGCTTCCATGAATACTATTACTATTAATTAATTCATTCAATAAAACGTGATTTGCGGGTCTACTTACGTTATAAAATGAAGTTTCAGAAGGGCGAGAAGTATAGAACCGTAAAGAATGGAAGGAAAAACAATATCAAGTAATCGATTCTTGTATTAACGGGATCTTGAAATAATCTTAGTTCCCTCCCCACCTTTTCCCCATGGAAACCCTAAAATCCCCCACCCCATATATATATATATATATATATATATATATATATATATATATATATATATATATATATATATATATATACACTTATAATGAAAAGGTTGTTTGGTGTCACTATTAGGTAGATGAATAGTTAGAAACCATTGACAAGGCTAGAAAAACGTTCAAACCCTACAGAGCTTGCTGCGTGTGTGTGTGTGTGACACGAGTGTCGTGCAGTGACATCTTTCCCTGCTCGTGTGAGTTTCCTTGTTCACCCCTCTGTAGAAGAAGGTACCTCACACCCAGTGTTGCACCTCACACCCAGTGTTGCACCTCACACCCAGTGTTGCACCTCGCACCCAGTGTTGCACCTCACACCCAGTGTTGCACCTCGCACCCAGTGTTGCACTTCGCACCCAGTGTTGCACCTCGCACACAGTGTTGCACCTCGCACCCAGTGTTGCACCTCACACCCAGTGTTGCACCTCACACCCAGTGTTGCACCTCACACCCAGTGTTGCACCTCACACCCAGTGTTGCACCTCACACCCAGTGTTGCACCTCGCACCCAGTGTTGCACCTCACACCGAGTGTTGCACCTCACACCGAGTGTTGCACCTCGCACCCAGTGTTGCATCTCACACCCAGTGTTGCACCTCGCACCCAGTGTTGCATCTCACACCCAGTGTTGCACCTCGCACCCAGTGTTGCACCTCGCACACAGTGTTGCACCTCGCACCCAGTGTTGCACCTCACACCCAGTGTTGCACCTCACACACAGTGTTGCACCTCGCACCCAGTCTTGCACCTCGCACCCAGTGTTGCACCTCACACCCAGTGTTGCACCTCACACCCAGTGTTGCACCTCGCACCCAGTGTTGCACCTCACACCCAGTGTTGCACCTCGCACCAAGTGTTGCACCTCACACCCAGTGTTGCACCTCGCACCCAGTGTTACACCTCGCACCCAGTGTTGCACCTCACACCCAGTGTTGCACCTCACACCCAGTGTTGCACCTCGCACCCAGTGTTGCACCTCGCACCCAGCGTTGCACCTCACACCCAGTGTTGCACCTCGCACCCAGTGTTGCACCTCGCACCCAGCGTTGCACCTCACACCCAGTGTTGCACCTCGCACCCAGTGTTGCACCTCGCACCCAGTGTTGCACCTCACACCCAGTGTTGCACCTCGCACCCAGTGTTGCACCTCGCACCCAGTGTTGCACCTCACACCCAGTGTTGCACCTCACACCCAGTGTTGCACCTCGCACCCAGTTTTTGCACCTCGCACCAAGTTTTGCACCTCGCACCCAGTGTTGCACCTCGCACCCAGTGTTGCACCTCGCACCCAGTGTTGCACCTGACACCCAGTGTTGCACCTCACTCCCAGTGTTGCACCTCGCACTCAGTGTTGCACCTGACACCCAGTGTTGCACCTGACACACAGTGTTGCACCTGACACAATGTTGCACCTCACACCCAGTGTTGCACCTCACACCCAGTGTTGCACCTCACACCCAGTGTTGCACCTGACACCAAATGTTGCACACCACACCCAGTGTTGCACCTAACACACAGTGTTGCACCTGACACACAATGTTGCACCTCACACCCAGTGTTGCACCTCACACCCAGTGTTGCACCTGACACCCAGTGTTGCACCTCACACCCAGTGTTGCACCTCACACCCAGTGTTGCACCTCGCACCCAGTGTTGCACCTGACACAATGTTGCACCTCACACCCAGTGTTGCACCTCACACCCAGTGTTGCACCTGACACCCAATGTTGCACTCCACACCCAGTGTTGCACCTGACACACAGTGTTGCACCTGACACCCAATGTTTCACCTGACACCCAACGTTGCACCTGACACCCAGTGTTGCACCTCGCACCCAGTGTTGCACCTGACACCCAGTGTTGCACCTGACATCCAATGTTGCACCCCACACCCAGTGTTCCACCTGACACACAGTGTTGCACCTGACACACAGTGTTGCACCTCACACCCAGTGTTGCACCTCACACCAAGTGTTGCACCTCACACCCAGTGTTGCACCTGACACCCAGTGTTGCACCCCACATCCAGTGTTGCACCTGACACCCAGTGTTGCACCTGACACCCAATGTTGCACCTGACACCCAGTGGTGCACCTGACACCCAGTGTTGCACCTGACACCCAGTGTTGCACCTGACACCCAGTGGTGCACCTGACACCCAGTGGTGCACCTGACACCCAGTGTTGCACCTGACACCCAGTCTTGCACCTGACACCTATTGTTGCACCTGACACCCAGTGGTGCACCTGACACCCAGTCTTGCACCTGACACCTAGTGTTGCACCTGACACCTAGTGTTGCACCTGACACACAGTGTTGCACCTGACACCCAGTATTTCACCTGACACCTAGTGTTGCACCTGACACCCAGTATTGCACCTGACACCTAGTGTTGCACCTGACAGGTCTATGTGTCCTACTTCGGCATGCATTTGTGCCAGGTGTCCTTCCTCTAGAGCAGTGGTTTTCAACCGGTGGCGAATTTCCACCCCATCCCCCCCACACCCCCCCCCCCCCCCCACCACACCCGGGGGGTGATTTTAGAGTTTCCCGGGGGAAAAGGGGGGGGGGGGTGGCAATTAAGATTATTTCCAGATCGCGTTAATACAAGAACCGATTACTTGATATTGTTTGTACTTCCATTCTTTAGCTTTTGTATTTCTCGCTCTTCTTAAAGTCATTTAACAACGGAAAGTAGACACGCAAATCACGTTTAATGTAGACGTCTAGACTTGTTCTAGTATGGGTTATTAAATTTAGCTTCCAGTTTTACGTATACTGTGTAGAGAAGGTGGGTAATTTATAGGGAGGAAATACGAAAGTGTGGGGGGGGGGGGGGGGGGGGGGGGGGGGATGATATTCGAACATATGATCAAGGGGAACATATGATAAAGGGGGAAAACATATGATCAAGGGGAACTATGATCAAGCGGAGTCCCCGTGGCGAAGTGGTCAACCCGTTTGCCCCCGAGCTTCGAAGGTTGTGGGTTCGTTTCCCGGTCCGCGTCCTTCGGTTCACGAGTGAATTTTTCGGAGACTCCTGGGTCGTCGCTAGACTACGGAGTTCGTGCTTTGTGCGACGCTTTCCGCGCTGGGGAAAAGACCGAGCCATATGGGATAAAAACCCCGGGTGCAATGAAGTCGACCCTGTTGATTTTTTAAGCGATTTTTTTTTTAAAACAAGGGGTGCAGGGGCCCAAAAAAAAATTTGAGAACCACTGTATAGAGTCTGACCAGTGGTCCCAAGTTTTTTAACCCGAGGGCCAAATTTACTATTTCGGTAGTTAAGCGGGCCACAACGTTATAAAATTATAAAGTGTGCAATATCATTCTTACCTTCTTAACTTCGTCCCCAAAAATTTCTAAAACAGTAAGGTAGTCAGTGTCAGTACTACATGCGGTCATTTTTGGTTTAAAATAAAATTTCATTTAACAAAAAATCTTAAATCAATGTCGAAAATCGCTATTAATGTAATTAATTTACAATTGAATTGTTCTCAAACCCAGTTTTTAAAGTTCAGATGCCAGTTTATAAATGTCTGGGCACAAATCTGCCTTTGCCCAAAGTCATAAGCGCACTAGGTTAGGTCGGTGAGTCTGGAACGTTGCTTGTTTTTTTTTTTTTTTAAGGATCATTGCGGAAAATTACTGCTCCATCTGTAAGTCGATTCAAAAGGACAAATGTATCTCTGGGCAAAGAACGCAGTGTTCAAATTTTTACAGGAAATAGTCGCCAGAATGAAATCATATGATCAGCTGAAGGTGAAGCAGGCAGCTCCAGAAATTTACATCCCCGTGCAGACTTGCATTTAAGCAATTATTTCGTGCTAAAGGGTTTTGCTGTAATTGACAGGCTTGACATCAGAAAATAGGAACGGATTTATGAAGAGGGCAACTTTATCCTCCTTTATTGTGAAAAATCTTGAAATCTCGACTGAAACGAGGCCTCGTGCCACTTTTTGACAGCTGGCGGGCCACAATGGCCCGCGGGCCGTGGTTTGGGAACCTTGGTCTAGACAGATTCCACCCAAGGTAAAGGCCCTATCTACCCGTGTTCTTTCAAGTGTGAGTCTATTCGTAACCCGTGACACTTCCTACAGCAAGTCCAACGTCGGGATCCAACCCTCTGTGTTTCTCACGCTTCTATTGTCTGTTGTGTACACTAAAAAGTTGAATCATTATCTTGTGTCTGACGTTAAGTTGGCAGGTCAGATCTATCATGTCTGCATTGTTGCTGTAACACTCTCGGGATATTTCCCCCTACTCCAAATTTCTGACCTTTAGATGTCAAGGGTTTACACGTACCGGACAGTTGCGTCAGACAGCTAACCCCGGTAAACTCTTTGACTTAACGAGATAACTCTGCAGGCATTTAGTTTACCACACTGCCATACCTAACCGACATACTTTCTCAACGTGAGGATGCCCCTAGTGGCACATTCTCGTGTCGCAGGATCTCCGTCTGATCTATCATCTAAACCCAGGTAGACCTTCCACATATGAAAACGATGTGAGAATTCAGGGCGAGTACACAAGGTTTGATCTGTAGCAAAACAAATATTCCAGGATCGTAGTCGGCGCTTAAGTGCCTTCCCGAATGCAGAAAAACGGGGAAAGGCAAATTTCCTCTATTGGGGAACAGGATAGCATCAGCAAACTGTCGTTCTAGAGAAAAGATTTTTGGTTTTTGGAATGGCTGCAGGAAAACAGCACTTGCGGCAAGATGGGGCGTGCATTGTATGTGAGGACTTGTTGTACTCAGGAAACATCGCAGTAAGTGATCTTTTTAAATGACGGATCCGCTTTTTTGGGAGGGGGGAGGGGGTTGAGGTATTTTTCGAGTGACAGAATGTATGGTAACATTGTTACAGTGAGGACAACAGTACCGGGGATGAAAAAGTTGAAACCAAATACTGGACCACGAGAAACTGAGCGGCTCTCAGCTGACGAGTGGCGTTATGTCTTCTTATTTTCTAGTGACTGGAAGTGCACCCCCCGGGTAAAGGACCCTTTCCGGCCAGGGAAATTTAATGGTGCTCAGCATTGCCAGTGTTCGACATATACCTTGCCTTGGCGGGGAATTAAATACATGAGCACCTCACGGACAAAAAACCGGAAAACCCCCCCCCATGAGACCCGGGACACAAGCGTGCTAGACAACAACCTAGGCTAAAACCCTGGCCCGGAAAAACCCGGTAGACAATCGTAGTACCCCATGAAAAGCCGGCACTACGTTAGACAACGCGACCTTACAAAATAACATCCAGGACCCGACTCCCCGAACCTCCCAAAAGAAACCCCCAAAAATTCCGACACAAAAATTGAGGGGTGCCTACCGTAAAGAGGTGCAGAGCCCCCCCGCGGTGAAACCCATACCCATGCATAGAGTTTAGGTGTAGCACCCCGCTCGTTTTAAATACATAAAAATTTAACAAATAAGAAACTTACAAGTCAGGCCCCCCAAAATGCCAGAAAAAGGTTCCACACCACATGCAGGCCCCAAAAGGGTGCTAAAAAGTCACCCTGCATGGCATCACCGAGCGGTAAATGCTTGTCCCCAGGCTAGCATCCACTGTTAACAATGCTAAAGTATATGGACCGGCACACAATGCTAAAAACCAAACCGGGCATGGCCCCACCCCGCGTGAGAAAATATTTCCCTTAAACCTTAATTTTGTTTTGGTGGAAACCCCTGGTTATAATTCCTTTGGATACTTAATTGGATAACCGCCCTTTTTTCTAAAAGTTGTAGAAAGCAGGAATCCACAAAATTTCTCCTTAAACAAATCCGAAATTTTAATCTACCACCCCAACATCAAGCCTGCAGCGGCCAGCGAAAGGAAAAACCCTGGCAATTTTGGGTTTTTTTAAAGGCCTCAGCCAAAAAATTTTTTTTTTGGGAACAAGGTCGAGGTTTAACAAGACTCTATTTTGAACAGTTAAGACGAAAAGACTTGAAAACTCTTGCGTCCCATTTCCCTTCTTTTTAATAATGCCCCAACGGTTTCCAGATGTCAACACCACAATGTCACGCCCATCACTGGTGGCTCCGCATGTAACGTGTTAACATGCATGGCCATCCGACCCGAAGTCATAGTTAGAATGTGGCCCTGTCGTCAGGGGCGTTAACGCCATTTCTCACTGCCAAACTAAATGTCTAAGAGTAAATATGGAACAGGCACATTTAAAATGTCCTAAAATTAAACATAGTTATACACATGTCATGGACTTCCCTTTATCGAGCGGTGATGTTTACTTTGTTTCTGATTGCTATTTGAGGATTTTCTGTATGGCGACACTGCATGCGCGGGTTTAAATATCGTTGTTCGAGACTTAGTCGAATTACCCACCCCCTTCTTCTTAAATTTGAGTAGAAATAGACGAGACGAATTGCAAAACCCCTTCCTCATTTTAACCCCTTTCCCTCGGCAAGTCATTCTTCATCCAACTTCATATATCACTTCAAGCCCGTGGCGAGGGGCGAAGCGGCAGGCGTGGGTACGCTGGCAGCGTAGTCGCAGCCTGCACACAGGCGCTCAAAACACATGGTCGTCTTCAACTGACCGGAGCAGCATGGGATCGCAGCCCTCTGAGCGACGAGCAGCCCTCTATAGGAAAACCCCTGCTCACCCCATAGCAAGAGGAAGGGGCTAGAAAAGGTGCCCTAAACATTTTTTGCCCATCATTACATAACCAGCTAGCCGCGGTTGGGGGTACCCTATACTGCGGCGACATACAAATAAAGTAAAAACAGGTAAAGCTAAAAGAGCAAATCATTTCCTTGACAATCGGAATGGAATGTACGACCCCACTTGATAAAGACGGCGGGTCGGGTCCAGAGAGCGAACAGCACTGATTGGGAGAGAGCTGGGCAGGAAAACATCGACATTCAGCCTTGAGCGAGACACGACTTGCAGAGAAGGCCAAATTGAAGTATGTGCCGGTACACATTTTTCTGGAGTGGAAGAAAGCGAGGAAAGACGCCAATCCGGGTGGGATTTGCCATTAAGTCAGTTTTGGTTGGGAAAATAAAATGGATTTCCCAAGGGTATAAAGACAGGTTATGATCATTTGGTTTCCCTGCTGATAGGGAAAAAGCATGCAACCATCGTGAGTGTCTACGACCAACAGACAATGAAGATGACGTCAAATACAGTTTATGAGGACCTGCACAACGATTAACAGGGTTCCAAAGGAGACAAACTTTTATCCTTTGGGGGCTTTAATGCCAGAGTAGGCAAGGAGCCGCATCTTGGGTGGCATCATTGGAAAGTACGAAGTCGGAAATTGAAAAGCAAAGGGCTCCTCCTCCTTCAGACTGTGCCGAACACGATCTCCTGACCCCCAACACAATTTCCCGTCTTCTCACAAAAAATAGGACATCATGGGTGCACCCTCGCTGAAAAAACTGGGACCTCATGCCTAATCATCGTCAGGAGGAGTGACAGACAAAACGTTCGGTGGCCCAAAAACCATGTTGGTGCCCAAAGTTGGACAGAAACCCCAATTTGTTCCTCTCATATCCCCAAAAATAAAAATTC